>CM061533.1:209157129-209255605 GCA_030545055.2 Neoaliturus tenellus | reverse complement strand
TATTTTGGGTATTTCCTGCAAGTCATTGTACGGGAATCCCGACTCTTCCTAACGAAAATAGGCCCTACTCAAACGAATTGCGAACATTGTAATATAAAAGAATTATTTAAGGATTTTCCATTTAAACGCTAGAATACTGAGATGTGAGATAAAATCATGAAGTGTATTTAAGGTTTGTTATAGGAGAATGATTATTATTTTATTTTGAGTTGGTAAATAATGAATAAGTGTATTGCCCCAATGTATTGTCCTTACGAACATTTACCTGCCATCTGTTGGGAAACCCACAAACTAAATGGACATTAGGATGATATCCTGCCGTCTCGCGGGAAATTTTTGAAGTTTAAGATTTGTTTAAAATGGATTTATTTGTTTGGGATGAATAATTAAAAGGGAAATAAAAATATGTATTCTTGGATATTAAAATTTTAGCAGAGGAAATTGTTGATTTTAGAGAGTTTTGCAATTAAATATTTTTTTTGAAGGGGCGGATAATTTGTACTGATCTCGAATTTCATCTAAAAATATTTAATTACATTCATATAATTAGTAATAAGAATAACCTTTTTATTTTGCTCGGGTGGCATCACTGTATGTAAAACAGATTCAAACTAAGTGGAACGTTAAAATTTTATATTTGGTGTGCAAGGCTTAAAGGAATGTCGTAGTAATTGTAAGTATAATTTATTCTATTTTATTACTGTATAACTTTCAGATTTTAAAACCAAATTTCATTAAAATAATTCGTAGTAAATGTAAAGGCTTGTAATTATGTTTTAAGTAGAGAAAATACGTAAACAACTGAGTTTCAAGTCTTGTCCTTAACATGATTTTCACATGAAAGATTAAATGATTTTTATTGATTTTATTGATTGCATTTTAATGAACTTAGTATTAGACTTACCTGTTGCTAATTGATGTGTATCATGTTTCCCAGACGAAGATCATTCCTTCCTGGTAGTCCTGTATGCCAACCATTTGCACACCAAGTCGAGAAATTAAAAGTAAGACCCACCCATTATTTTTATTCTGTATTGGTTTGGGGAATATGTATCATTATATATATAAACCATTGATTTGAACTTTAATAAAAAGTAGATTTGAAGAAGAGTCTCTATTAATTGCCTGGTATCTCACCTAAAGGTTATTAAATCTAAATTCCAACATATTTATACCTAATTGGTCAACTTTGGTATAGATATTATGCGCAACTCTGCTAATTTAGTAACATAATTCAAGTGAGATACCTAGGCTAAATAATCTTTAGCCGAAATGGCTATGTATAATCTTAATTACCTTTTAAAGGATGAGTTGACTTATGAGTTGCTTATCAGAGGTCAGGAGATTATTTTTGATAATGTAGAATCATTAAGGAAGCAGCTCCGGAAATGTTTAAATAGGTACCCCTAAAGATGTCCGTAATTTAAACGGAAAAATTAGCCTCAAATCTGAAGTGGACACCATCAAAACCAAATTGGATGCCTTGGAACTGCTATTGGAACAATGTCAAGAAAATGCTTCAAACTTACAAGTAGCGAAAATAAATGCTAAACTCAATCACCTGCAGTTAAGGATAGATAATTTATCAAAGTGTAAGGTTGATAGCACTTACCAGGCAGCTGTTGATGAATTCAATACCAGAATTCCGAATTGTACTACCAGATTCAAAGGTATAAAGGAGAAGATTCCGGAGGGAGAATTAAATTTATTTGAAGAGCAGCTTAACAAGTCCATGATGGAAGACGAAGAAGACAATGAGAAGAAGGGCCAACTTCTACTGACTACACCTCCAGCCCATACTTCGACGCCTACCCAAAATCAGCCTAACATGGAAATCATGGACCAGCCGGCAAAAGAATCAGGCCTACAGATGTTTAATTTCCCAGCACAACCCAGCACATCAGCGCCGAGTCACCCCACAGGAAATGTTAATATTTTCAATAAATTACCAAATCCCGTAGAAATTTACTTGAATAAATTCACTACATGCAAAATGGTCTAGATGTTGGACAGCTCATGAAATTTCTCAGGAATTTTACAGAGATAAGAAACCAAACTAGTCTAACTCAAGATCAACTGTATAAAATCTTACCTGGTTATACTACTGCTCCTTTATTAAATACCATCTTAGCCTGTAAAGCCTCACAGAAAAACTTAGATGAATTACATCAGGAAATAATTAGCACCTACATACCAGTCATTTTGAAAGAAAAACTTAAACAAGATTTAATTTTTAGGCCGCAGAAACCACACGAGCCTCTTGCTATATATATCAATGAAATTAAAATGCATCAGAAAATCCTTCAAACGAACCTGTCAGAAACAGAGTTGGTAGCCTTCATAAAAAATGGTATCAGCCCAGAAATGAGAAACAAACTCGTTTTTGAGAAAAATCCCATGACATTTAAGGATCTGGATGAATTGTGCATCAACTTAAATAACGTGCAATTCAATGACCGTGTGAGAGAAAACTTACAGTATAATTCTGCAGCACAGACACAGAGTGTGAATTACGGAAATTCCAATGCCAATTATCAGACACCTAGGAGTCAAGCACAGCGCAGTTATCCAAACGGGGAGAAAATCTGCTATAACTGCAATCGTAAAGACCATTTCGAAATACTGTTACCGTCCAAGAAACCAAAAAAACTCATAGATTCGGGAGTAACAGCCCCTCCTCCAACCAACAACTGTACTCCCGAGAAAATTAACGCGGACAAAAATTTAAGTTCTCAAAATGTCCCCTTTAAAGGCCAATTTCGTAAATTAGTAAAAGGCTGGAATAAATTTAAATCACCTCAGCTCACTAAGGTTAAAGGGAAAGTAAGACAAACATTACCACATATAAAGGTCTCTATGGATAAAGAATTAATTATAGATGCTTTAATAGATACGGGAGCGAGTAAGAATTTTATCAGCAAACAGTTATTCGAGGCCTTATCAATCCGGAAACTAGTTATATGGAATAAGAATTATTCCGGGACAATTTTAGCAGCAAATGACTCGCAGATGAATATAATTACCGAATGTAAAATCAAGATACGCATTAATAATTTTACCTGGAATGAGGAATTTTTGGTGATTGAACAAAATCATTACGACATGATTTTAGGCACCCCATATATCTACAGAACGGGATTAATTATTGATTTATTGGACAAAACCTGTTATTTTAAGTTTAGTCCTAAGATTAAGATTTCCTTGTATATAGAAGAAGAACCGGAATGGCTAACCATGAATAACATTAAAATTGGTACACCCGAAATGACAGCTGAAATTGAGAATTTAATTCAACTTTATCCAAATGTATTTACGGATAAAATAGGACAAGCCCTAGATCTGGAAGTAGAATTACAAGTTACAGACAACGAACCCGTTTGTATTCGCCCGTATTATTTAAGTCCCCCAGCTTTAAAGAAAATGAAATCAATCATAGACGAATGGTTAAAACAAGACATCATAGAACCTTCTACAAGTAATTATAGCAGTCCGGCCTTTTTAACTAAATCAGATCGCTTAGTTGTAAATTATGCTGAGTTAAATAAGAAATTGGTAAAAATGAATTACCCGATTGGAGATTTACAAAATATGTATCAACACTTAAGAGGAGGACATTTTTTTACCATAATCGATCTCAACAAAGCATTTTTACAATGCCCCCTAGCTGAAAATTCTCGAGATATCACATCGTTTAGCACAATATTTGGCAAATACAGAATGAAGAGAGTATGTTTTGGATTGCAAGTCGGTAGTTTAGTGTTATCCAGTTATCTAGATAAAGTTTTTCATGACATCAAATTTAAATATCTGATTAATTTTTGTGACGATATTGTCATCTATAGCTCTGATAAGGAATCGCATTTGAATCATGTAAAAGAAGTTGTCAAAAGGCTATCTGATCACAAGCTTACGGTAAATGTCAACAAAGCAAAGTTTTTTTGTTCCGAGATTAGTTTTCTGGGTCATATAATAAAAAACAACACCGTGACTATTGACCCAGAGCGAACCGTTAACGTCCGGAAATTTCCTATTCCCAAGAACATTAGAGAAGTTAAGAGATTTACCGGAATGTGTTCATATTGGAGTAAATACATACCCAAATATGCCGAAATATGTATGCCGTTGCATGCTCTGAAGAAAAAAGGAGTAAAATTTAAATGGAGCCCTGAATGTCAAGAAGCCTTCGAGACATTGAAAGAAAAAATTTCAAACCCACCCATCTTACAATTGGCCGATTTCTCGAAACCCTTTGTATTGCAAACAGATGCGTCTAAATTTGGAGCAGCCGGTGTGCTTTTGCAAGCTAACGATCAAGGTGACTTGTTGCCCATAGCTTATTATTCCAAAAAATTTACGGATACAGAAATGAAATACAGTATTTATGAGAAAGAAGCCTATTCTGTAATCCTGTGTCAAGAAAAATGGCATGAGTTCTTGGAGGTACAGCCCTTTAAATTGATTACGGATAATCAAGCATTAAGTTACGTACTCAACTCCAAACGTAAATTAGGAAGGTTATCGAGATGGGTCGAACGTCTTCTCAACTTGCCATTTACAATAGAACATTGTAAGGGGACGGAAAACGTAATAGCAGACGCTTTGTCAAGATTATATGGAGATGAAAACACCAAAGATCAAGAATCGACAAAATCCGAAAACATCCATGATGGTTACGCAAGGAAAAAGGTTAGTGATAAGCCAATTAAACGAGGAAATGTAAATATTGTACATAATAATTTAAGTTCAACTATTGAGATAAAGGAAGAGAAATATTTTAATAACCTAATAAATGAATTGCCATTAGCATTTACGGATTTGCAAAAACATCAAAAGGAGGACGCTGAATGTTGTAAAATAATTGAGAGTATTAATAACAAAACAAATCAAGAATGTTATTTTCTCAAAAAAGAATTATTGATGTATAACAACGGAAGAGGACAATCACGCATTTATTTGCCAAGTCGACTAATCAACATGGTATTTACTTTTTACCATAATACCATATTTGGAGGACATTTAGGTATAGCACGGACCCAAGCAAAAATCAATGAGTATTTTTATCATCCACGACTTGACGCTTTAGTTAAAGAGAGAGTGCTAAGTTGTAAAATATGTCAGATGTCTAAATCAGCCCAAAGAAAATATGAAGGAAAATTAATCTCGATTCCCATAAAGAGAGCTATGGACACGGTTTTCATAGATATATTAGGCCCGTTACCTAGGAGCAAATCTGGAAATAAATATATTTTAATTATGGTGGACGGATTTACGAGATATGTATGGTTATACGCCTTGAGAGACTGTAATTCACGCCAAATAATACAGAAGTTAAATGCTACTTTCTCTGATTTTTCTATGCCCCGAATTCTGGTATCGGACAACGCTTCCTATTTCGTATCTAAGGAATTCAAGAGCTATTTATTCCGACACTACATTGAACACAGAAGAATTTCTATTTATGCTCCGAGTGGAAATCGTGCCGAAAGAAATTTGAGAAATTTAACAGCTTTACTCCGTTGTTTTTATCACCAAAATCAAACTCATTGGGACCAAGAAATTGGAAATATCCAAATATGCCTAAATACAGCCCAAAATTCAGCAACTGGAAATACTGCATTTAAATTAATGTTTTTTCACGATTGCAACAATGCTTTATCGAACATCTGGAACCTTCAAGACTTCTTATCTGATGAGTATAGTGTGGACGAAAGAAGAGAAAATTTGAAACGAGCGCTAATTAATGTCAAGAGGAATATTCAAGCTAACCGAAAACGGCTGAAATATCAAGATCCGAGGTCAAGACATCCTTTCAAGATTCACGATTTAGTCCTCATCAAAACTCATTATTTGAGCAAGAAAATAAATCATTTTTCCAAGAAATTAGCGATTCGATACATAGATCCCTATAGAATTTTGTATTTTATAACTGATGTGACAGTACTACTACAAAATACGGAAAATTTGTCTGAAGTGAAGAAAGTGCATATAAAGGATTTAAAAGGCATTTAAAGATTGAAATGTTTGCTTTTGTTAAGTTAAAAATTTGTTTAGAGGAAGGTATTTTGTTTACAAATATTAGTTATAAGTTATTTTATTAAGATGTAAAGAAAATATATTTTTTTAATTGTTATATTCTGTTGAGAAAAGGATAAAAGGACTTATTTTTGTATGGAAGAATCGGAATTAAATGTTAAATAGTTAAAAGATTTTGAAATTTTTTTTATCGATTGGTTTAGGAAGCGAATGTAAATTGAATAAATGGGTGCGAAAGACGAATGTTTCAGAGAGTAAATGTGAGCGAACAGTTATCTGATTGTGATGAATGAGAGATTGAATGATTGATCAAACACTACACGCGAAAACACGACACTCCACACTAAAACATAAAACCCCGGGACACACACACGAACACCACACGACACACGCACAAGTCAAACGGCAACTGAAGCTGTCTTGTCCGTAACCAATTGAAACTGGTTTATCGTTATTTTGGGTATTTCCTGCAAGTCATTGTACGGGGAATCCCGACTCTTCCTAACGAAAATAGGCCCTACTCAAACGAATTGCGAACATTGTAATATAAAAGAATTATTTAAGGATTTTCCATTTAAACGCTAGAATACTGAGATGTGAGATAAAATCATGAAGTGTATTTAAGGTTTGTTATAGGAGAATGATTATTATTTTATTTTGAGTTGGTAAATAATGAATAAGTGTATTGCCCCAATGTATTGTCCTTACGAACATTTACCTGCCATCTGTTGGGAAACCCACAAACTAAATGGACATTAGGATGATATCCTGCCGTCTCGCGGGAAATTTTTGAAGTTTAAGATTTGTTTAAAATGGATTTATTTGTTTGGGATGAATAATTAAAAGGGAAATAAAAATATGTATTCTTGGATATTAAAATTTTAGCAGAGGAAATTGTTGATTTTAGAGAGTTTTGCAATTAAATATTTTTTTTGAAGGGGCGGATAATTTGTACTGATCTCGAATTTCATCTAAAAATATTTAATTACATTCATATAATTAGTAATAAGAATAACCTTTTTATTTTGCTCGGGTGGCATCACTGTATGTAAAACAGATTCAAACTAAGTGGAACGTTAAAATTTTATATTTGGTGTGCAAGGCTTAAAGGAATGTCGTAGTAATTGTAAGTATAATTTATTCTATTTTATTACTGTATAACTTTCAGATTTTAAAACCAAATTTCATTAAAATAATTCGTAGTAAATGTAAAGGCTTGTAATTATGTTTTAAGTAGAGAAAATACGTAAACAACTGAGTTTCAAGTCTTGTCCTTAACATGATTTTCACATGAAAGATTAAATGATTTTTATTGATTTTATTGATTGCATTTTAATGAACTTAGTATTAGACTTACCTGTTGCTAATTAGTGTGTATCATGTTTCCCAGACGAAGATCATTCCTTCCTGGTAGTCCTGTATGCCAACCATTTGCACACCAAGTCGAGAAATTAAAAGTAAGACCCACCCATTATTTTTATTCTGTATTGGTTTGGGGAATATGTATCATATATATAAACCATTGATTTGAACTTTAATAAAAAGTAGATTTGAAGAAGAGTCTCTATTAATTGCCTGGTATCTCACCTAAAGGTTATTAAATCTAAATTCCAACATATTTATACCTAATTGGTCAACTTTGGTATAGATATTATGCGCAACTCTGCTAATTTAGTAACATAATTCAAGTGAGATACCTAGGCTAAATAATCTTTAGCCGAAATGGCTATGTATAATCTTAATTACCTTTTAAAGGATGAGTTGACTTATGAGTTGCTTATCAGAGGTCAGGAGATTATTTTTGATAATGTAGAATCATTAAGGAAGCAGCTCCGGAAATGTTTAAATAGGTACCCCTAAAGATGTCCGTAATTTAAACGGAAAAATTAGCCTCAAATCTGAAGTGGACACCATCAAAACCAAATTGGATGCCTTGGAACTGCTATTGGAACAATGTCAAGAAAATGCTTCAAACTTACAAGTAGCGAAAATAAATGCTAAACTCAATCACCTGCAGTTAAGGATAGATAATTTATCAAAGTGTAAGGTTGATAGCACTTACCAGGCAGCTGTTGATGAATTCAATACCAGAATTCCGAATTGTACTACCAGATTCAAAGGTATAAAGGAGAAGATTCCGGAGGGAGAATTAAATTTATTTGAAGAGCAGCTTAACAAGTCCATGATGGAAGACGAAGAAGACAATGAGAAGAAGGGCCAACTTCTACTGACTACACCTCCAGCCCATACTTCGACGCCTACCCAAAATCAGCCTAACATGGAAATCATGGACCAGCCGGCAAAAGAATCAGGCCTACAGATGTTTAATTTCCCAGCACAACCCAGCACATCAGCGCCGAGTCACCCCACAGGAAATGTTAATATTTTCAATAAATTACCAAATCCCGTAGAAATTTACTTGAATAAATTCACTACATGCAAAATGGTCTAGATGTTGGACAGCTCATGAAATTTCTCAGGAATTTTACAGAGATAAGAAACCAAACTAGTCTAACTCAAGATCAACTGTATAAAATCTTACCTGGTTATACTACTGCTCCTTTATTAAATACCATCTTAGCCTGTAAAGCCTCACAGAAAAACTTAGATGAATTACATCAGGAAATAATTAGCACCTACATACCAGTCATTTTGAAAGAAAAACTTAAACAAGATTTAATTTTTAGGCCGCAGAAACCACACGAGCCTCTTGCTATATATATCAATGAAATTAAAATGCATCAGAAAATCCTTCAAACGAACCTGTCAGAAACAGAGTTGGTAGCCTTCATAAAAAATGGTATCAGCCCAGAAATGAGAAACAAACTCGTTTTTGAGAAAAATCCCATGACATTTAAGGATCTGGATGAATTGTGCATCAACTTAAATAACGTGCAATTCAATGACCGTGTGAGAGAAAACTTACAGTATAATTCTGCAGCACAGACACAGAGTGTGAATTACGGAAATTCCAATGCCAATTATCAGACACCTAGGAGTCAAGCACAGCGCAGTTATCCAAACGGGGAGAAAATCTGCTATAACTGCAATCGTAAAGACCATTTCGAAATACTGTTACCGTCCAAGAAACCAAAAAAACTCATAGATTCGGGAGTAACAGCCCCTCCTCCAACCAACAACTGTACTCCCGAGAAAATTAACGCGGACAAAAATTTAAGTTCTCAAAATGTCCCCTTTAAAGGCCAATTTCGTAAATTAGTAAAAGGCTGGAATAAATTTAAATCACCTCAGCTCACTAAGGTTAAAGGGAAAGTAAGACAAACATTACCACATATAAAGGTCTCTATGGATAAAGAATTAATTATAGATGCTTTAATAGATACGGGAGCGAGTAAGAATTTTATCAGCAAACAGTTATTCGAGGCCTTATCAATCCGGAAACTAGTTATATGGAATAAGAATTATTCCGGGACAATTTTAGCAGCAAATGACTCGCAGATGAATATAATTACCGAATGTAAAATCAAGATACGCATTAATAATTTTACCTGGAATGAGGAATTTTTGGTGATTGAACAAAATCATTACGACATGATTTTAGGCACCCCATATATCTACAGAACGGGATTAATTATTGATTTATTGGACAAAACCTGTTATTTTAAGTTTAGTCCTAAGATTAAGATTTCCTTGTATATAGAAGAAGAACCGGAATGGCTAACCATGAATAACATTAAAATTGGTACACCCGAAATGACAGCTGAAATTGAGAATTTAATTCAACTTTATCCAAATGTATTTACGGATAAAATAGGACAAGCCCTAGATCTGGAAGTAGAATTACAAGTTACAGACAACGAACCCGTTTGTATTCGCCCGTATTATTTAAGTCCCCCAGCTTTAAAGAAAATGAAATCAATCATAGACGAATGGTTAAAACAAGACATCATAGAACCTTCTACAAGTAATTATAGCAGTCCGGCCTTTTTAACTAAATCAGATCGCTTAGTTGTAAATTATGCTGAGTTAAATAAGAAATTGGTAAAAATGAATTACCCGATTGGAGATTTACAAAATATGTATCAACACTTAAGAGGAGGACATTTTTTTACCATAATCGATCTCAACAAAGCATTTTTACAATGCCCCCTAGCTGAAAATTCTCGAGATATCACATCGTTTATCACAATATTTGGCAAATACAGAATGAAGAGAGTATGTTTTGGATTGCAAGTCGGTAGTTCAGTGTTATCCAGTTATCTAGATAAAGTTTTTCATGACATCAAATTTAAATATCTGATTAATTTTTGTGACGATATTGTCATCTATAGCTCTGATAAGGAATCGCATTTGAATCATGTAAAAGAAGTTGTCAAAAGGCTATCTGATCACAAGCTTACGGTAAATGTCAACAAAGCAAAGTTTTTTTGTTCCGAGATTAGTTTTCTGGGTCATATAATAAAAAACAACACCGTGACTATTGACCCAGAGCGAACCGTTAACGTCCGGAAATTTCCTATTCCCAAGAACATTAGAGAAGTTAAGAGATTTACCGGAATGTGTTCATATTGGAGTAAATACATACCCAAATATGCCGAAATATGTATGCCGTTGCATGCTCTGAAGAAAAAAGGAGTAAAATTTAAATGGAGCCCTGAATGTCAAGAAGCCTTCGAGACATTGAAAGAAAAAATTTCAAACCCACCCATCTTACAATTGGCCGATTTCTCGAAACCCTTTGTATTGCAAACAGATGCGTCTAAATTTGGAGCAGCCGGTGTGCTTTTGCAAGCTAACGATCAAGGTGACTTGTTGCCCATAGCTTATTATTCCAAAAAATTTACGGATACAGAAATGAAATACAGTATTTATGAGAAAGAAGCCTATTCTGTAATCCTGTGTCAAGAAAAATGGCATGAGTTCTTGGAGGTACAGCCCTTTAAATTGATTACGGATAATCAAGCATTAAGTTACGTACTCAACTCCAAACGTAAATTAGGAAGGTTATCGAGATGGGTCGAACGTCTTCTCAACTTGCCATTTACAATAGAACATTGTAAGGGGACGGAAAACGTAATAGCAGACGCTTTGTCAAGATTATATGGAGATGAAAACACCAAAGATCAAGAATCGACAAAATCCGAAAACATCCATGATGGTTACGCAAGGAAAAAGGTTAGTGATAAGCCAATTAAACGAGGAAATGTAAATATTGTACATAATAATTTAAGTTCAACTATTGAGATAAAGGAAGAGAAATATTTTAATAACCTAATAAATGAATTGCCATTAGCATTTACGGATTTGCAAAAACATCAAAAGGAGGACGCTGAATGTTGTAAAATAATTGAGAGTATTAATAACAAAACAAATCAAGAATGTTATTTTCTCAAAAAAGAATTATTGATGTATAACAACGGAAGAGGACAATCACGCATTTATTTGCCAAGTCGACTAATCAACATGGTATTTACTTTTTACCATAATACCATATTTGGAGGACATTTAGGTATAGCACGGACCCAAGCAAAAATCAATGAGTATTTTTATCATCCACGACTTGACGCTTTAGTTAAAGAGAGAGTGCTAAGTTGTAAAATATGTCAGATGTCTAAATCAGCCCAAAGAAAATATGAAGGAAAATTAATCTCGATTCCCATAAAGAGAGCTATGGACACGGTTTTCATAGATATATTAGGCCCGTTACCTAGGAGCAAATCTGGAAATAAATATATTTTAATTATGGTGGACGGATTTACGAGATATGTATGGTTATACGCCTTGAGAGACTGTAATTCACGCCAAATAATACAGAAGTTAAATGCTACTTTCTCTGATTTTTCTATGCCCCGATTCTGAACTTAGTATTAGACTTACCTGTTGCTAATTGATGTGTATCATGTTTCCCAGACGAAGATCATTCCTTCCTGGTAGTCCTGTATGCCAACCATTTGCACACCAAGTCGAGAAATTAAAAGTAAGACCCACCCATTATTTTTATTCTGTATTGGTTTGGGGAATATGTATCATATATATAAACCATTGATTTGAACTTTAATAAAAAGTAGATTTGAAGAAGAGTCTCTATTAATTGCCTGGTATCTCACCTAAAGGTTATTAAATCTAAATTCCAACATATTTATACCTAATTGGTCAACTTTGGTATACACACCAATACTTATGTATACACACCAATACTTATGTATACTTTGGTATACACACCAATCTCATTTCAATATAAATGAGTTAAGCGGCAATGAATAAAAAATGACGGATGCTCAGCATCCATTTTAGGGTCAGTAAACTTTCAGTTCTTACATCATAACCTACATACTTATTTAAGTACATAATCTTGTTTGTCCTAAAATTAAATAGATATTTTCACTCCTGTCAGATTTTGTTATTTTTTCATCACCAAATTTAACACGGCATCTCAAAGTAGATCTTCACACTCACTGTCAATATGTTCCCATCCTAATCAAAACACTTCATTTCGTGTAAACAAAGCAGTCTTAAAAAAACAAAAATACAAATCCCCTGGCGACCATGAAAGTCGGCACCAAAACCTGTCCATCGGCAAAAATCATCGAAGCGTTATTAATGCCACAATGAAAGTCGGCACCAGGAAGGTTTTGCAGTGGCCTCAGGTAGTCTCCCCTCCACAGCGCCGTCTTACCCCTATTTCTCTTGTCTTTTGCCCCCTTGCTAACTCTCTCACCCACCACTTCCCTTAGATCAGTGCAGGGTTCAGCTCCATTGATGATTTTGACATTCCTCTATCGATTACTGTCGACCCTTGGAAGTATTTGCTGCACCGATGGTCAGTCGGGTGCTCTGTTTCCAATTTTTAAATCACTCGTTTAGGTCACTCGTTTTTTAAGACAGTAAAATGCGGATAACCTACTGAGACAGTAATTAGTTTCTTACGAACAAATACCTCAAGTATTTATTTTTTTAGGTAATATGTAAAAGAATGTAAATGTTTGGGAGCAATACGTTAGATGATGTATTTAAACTGTAAAAAAATATACACGTAAGTTCGTTACAGTTTTGTCCTGCATCTGCAAATATATAAAGTAACAGATAAGAAACGCCTAGGCATACAGCCTTCTATAAAGAAACAATTAAACTGATTAATAGTAGAACCGGAACATAATAAGTTCAACAATCCAGTAACATAATTTTGTAACGATGAATTTAAGCTTTTACGAACCGGATCTACTAAATACATTTGTCTAAAATATAATAAGAGTTGTCACGATTTATTCATATTATCGTGTAAGATATGTTGTGGTCAACGTTTTATGAACGAATAACATGAAAATCACAAGTATGGAGAGTAAAAAATGTATACTTAACTATACGTTAATAAAACCATTAATTTAAGGATGATTCCTTAATTATGTTGATAGTCAATAAAATATATTCTAGATTAATATCGTCTACACAGCCTGTAATTTTATGCAAATAGGCCTAAGCCCCGTCCGTGAGTTGGTAATGACATTGGGGGTTTCAAGTTATCACAGGGGGTAATGTTCAGAGAGTGAATAGTGATGTCGGGGTATGAGCGTGAGGGGAGGTAAAAGTGGAAGGAGGAACCGGCGTGGCAGGTGCCGACTTTCATGGTGTCATGGCGGCCGCTCCCGGGACGGGTGCCGAGTTTCATTGTTTTTTTTTTTTTTATAGCGACTAAGAACTGGTGCCGACTTCCGTAGTCCCGAATCCCCTACCCCAAGGTCAGCAAGGTTGGGATTCTACCCAAGTGTTTGAACCGCGGCATGGTGAGCGCTGTCTCTGTTTTTAGCACTGTCCGTCTCATTTACTCTGGGGACGTTTCCGCCCTGTTTCCTTCACATCCAGTGAAGTCATGCGTAGATTTTGGACTGTAGAGAACATTCCTCTCTTTAGACTATACATAGAGAATCTTTCTGAAAAATATTTCAGGAGAACATTTCCCCATTTTATTGCAAAGTTTTTTAACTGCTACTTTTTCCCTAGTATGTAGGATCCGTCTTTGATTTTAACTCTCTCCTATAATTCTGCAATTTATGAAATGACCAAAATGTTTCTGGGAAAATTCAGCTAACAGAATAATAACAGTTAACCTATTAGAGGTTCGGTAATATGCTTATAGTAGATTAGAAAGAACTCATTTCAATTTTAAATTACAATACAAAGTAATTTTAGACTTTAGATACGACCAAATAATTTAGGAGATAATAGACAATAGACAAATTCTTTATTAACATAACATAGAGAAATGCAATGGCGTCAATTTTACATAGTTTTTTTTTTTTTTCTTCATTAGGCCAGTCCAGGTTCTTCATTCTTCCTCCAGTCCAGGAATTCATCGATGGAGTAAAATGGTTGGTCAATGAGCCAGTTGGTCAGGGCTGTCTTCAATTTCTTCATGTTCAGCATCTTTAGATCTTCTGGTAGGAGGTTAAAGAGTTTTCTCCCCATGTATGATGGTTTCCTCTCGAATGATGCAGTGTGATGTAGAGGAAGGTGAAAGTTTGATGCATGACGGGTGTTGTATGTGTGTATATCATGGCCTCGTTGCAGCTGTTCGATTGTGGCATATAGTATGACTTCTTTTATGTATAGGCCAATGACTGTTAACACATTTGCAGTTTTGAAGGCATTTCTGCAGCTCTCCCTTGGGCCAAGGCCGACCATAATTCTGATTGCTCTTTTCTGAAGAAGCAGAATTCTATTAAGGTTCCCTGCTGTTGTGCCTCCCCAAACTGCAAGGCCGTATCGCAAGTGGGACTCGAACAATGCATGGTAGGCAGTTTTTGTTGTAACTTCGTCACTCACAAAGTTTACTCTTTTCAAAACATATAAGCAGGAGTTCAGCTTTTTGGAGAGTGTATCAATGTGATTGTTCCAGGATAGGGCATTGTCGATAGTCATTCCTAGAAATTTTGTCTGGCTTTCCATTGACACTTCTGGCAGCTCTGGGACTTCTTCCTGTCTTCTCCCAAAAGCTAGTTGTTTGGTTTTTTCAGCGTTTACAACTAAGTCATTTTCATGACAGTATTGATACGCCTTATTTAGTGCAATGTAAGAGTTGATGGCCAAGTTGTTTGGTGATGATGCGGCGACTAAAAGTGTCGTATCATCAGCGTACATTAGTTAGAGGAGTACAGTGCATTCCTAGATATTGTGGCATGTCATTTGTCAGGAGAATGAATAGGACTGGTCCCAATACCGATCCCTGAGGCACACCCCTATTTATGAGTAAAGGGTTGGATCTTACTTCTTGGCGTATGTTTTTTTGTGTGTCTTGAATCTCAACAACCTGGCTTCTTCCTTCTAAATAACTCCTGAACCACGCGTGGGCTTGTTCTTTCACACCAAGTTTTTCAAGTTTGTTGAGGATCAGTTCGTGTCCCAAACAATCAAAAGCTTTGCTGAAGTCCAGCATAATACCAGTAACCAGATGTTTTTCTTCCAAGCTATCGATTATGAATTCCGCAAGTTTGATTATGGCAGATGTTGTGGATCTTCCCTTGATGAAGCCGTGTTGGCTTTCTGTTAACAGGTTGTTATATTCGCAGTGGTCCATTAATCGTTTTAAAAATACTTTCTCAATTACTTTGGAAAAGGTTGAGATTAATGATATTGGTCTGTAGTTTTTTACTTCAGTCTGGTTTCCACTTTTTAGCTTGGGGTATACTTTACTTTGTTTAAGTGCGGCTGGAAAGTGGCCTTGAGTAAGGGATAAGTTTGTTATTTTGACTAGAGATGGGATTAAAGCTTTTTTGCAGTGTTTCAGTATCTTTGCTGAAATTTCATCTAATCCTGACGAGGTTTTGGGTTTGAGATTGTCGATGATCTCTTCAATTTCTCGTTCATTAGTGAAAGGTAGCTGTGTTAAATCGTTATCTGTGGTTTGTTGAGGTACAGGTTGTTTTGTGACTTTTGGCTGGTTTTTGAGGGTAATTTCTGCAATACTGGTAAAAAACTGGTTGAAGTGATTAGCAATTGTGTGGGGGTTGGTGACGATCTCACGTCCTATGGCAATTTGCGGTTGTGTTGTTTTTTGTTGATTATTCTTCCTCTCATTGTTTATGACTTGCCATAAGGCCTTGGATTTATTTTCAGCATTTGCTATGTGATCTGCTGATGCTTGGCGTTTTATTGATTTTAGCCTCATGTCATAATCTTTCTTTGCCTTGCTCATATAATTTTTATCTGCTGGCGCTCCAGTGAGTTCATATTTTCGGAGACATTGTAGATAGACTTGTTTCAGTCGATTTGTTTCTCCGTCAGCATCCTTGGGCAGTTTCCTTCCTCCTCCTTGGGCGGACATTTTTCCTAGGGCAAGTTGAGTTCAGATTGATGACAACTGTTGACAGAAAATTATTGTAGGCTGTTTCTTCTAAGTCTGTGTTGTGTACATTTTGCCAGTCTTCATTTTCCAACTGAGCCTTTAGTAGGTTAAGGTTTCTTTGGTTTAATATTCTGCGCATTGTACTTTGTTATTTTGGTGGATCTGTTGTGTACTTTATTTCACAGACTTGAGCTGTGTGGTCAGAAACTCCAGCATGGATGACATTAGTAGTTATTTCATCTGTGTCCATATTTGTACAGATGAAATCTATTGATGTCTTAGATGTAGGGGTGACTCGTGTTGGAGGAAGTGGTAGTCTAGTGATGTTGTGGCTGCTTAAGGTGTCATTTAGCATATAATTCTCCCTGCCTTTTTTCAGACTGTCAACATTTATGTCTCCCATAATCAGAATAGGGTGATTCTCAGCCCTCGTTTCTTCAATCGTTGCTGAGAGTAACGTTAAAGCTTCTTCCAGTTGTCCTGCTGGGGTTCTGTAGACGCCTAAAATGTATAGCTGTCTTTTACCTAATGATACTTTGATCATGCCCATCTCATATTTCTATAATCTATAATTAATCTAGAATATCTCTCATATTCTATAATTAGTATGAGATGAGGCTAGTAGGGTTGGATAAAAACAAACCCTACAGGATATTTTCCGGTTAAAATAATGAATACTGAAACATTTTGTATAATGGGTGACTTTTTACTAATTGCGTAAGATACAAATGTAAGATCCACATATTCTTTAGAAATTTCTGATTAATTTTGGTTAAATCATAACCGGCCATGACAAATGATCGGTTGAGGTCGGCTAAAAACTAATGGAGAAATGTCCTTCAAATATTACTATCTGTAAGGTTCATGAAATACATAAATAATAACACAAAACACAACACTAAGTAGGTATTTTAATTTTTTTAATGAATTCAGAACGCTGTGCAATATGGCGCATAACTGTAGCACTCAAAGAAACTTCAACATTATTGAATTCTTTTACTTTAAAAAAACTTGTTAAAATTAGAAAAGTTGTGTTTAGTAATTTATTCTCTGTGTTTTAGTTCATGAAAATTTTATCATCATACAGTATTTTAATTCTGTATACATAACACCTAAGCCTTAACACGTTTTATCCAATTGAAATTTTACTGCATAATTATGCCTCTTTCACTTTACAATGTATGAATGTATTTTTAGTAAACGAAACAAAATATAAATTTATTAATAAAGATATAACTAGGATTATACTCCAATAAACCTTGCAAAAACATTCTTGGAGTTATACAATAAATAAAAGTATTATTGTTGGTAAAATATTGGTGACAACTAAGTACTGTGGTAGCCAAACGATAAAAAAAGCTGAGCAAACAATTATTCAATTCACCTTTAAAGCCTACTCCTAGTCCCTGCATAACCAGCTTCTGGACTGCTGGTTAGTCTGCACTTCTGTACTCCAGCCACCACAAGAGATGTCCGTTGAGGGCGGGGCTAAGCGCAGATGTGATCTTAAAACAACAAATTAGATCTAAGCGATGTTGCCATACTTATTCCTTGCTGAGCACCTCAGGCCTAATTTCATTAATCACCTGTTTAAAATAATTAAATGTACAAAAGTAAAAAATTGTAAGTAAACAGTCCAAAATAAAGTGTGCAATATGGCAGCGCCTATCTCCTACTGGGCACAGATCAACGGACATCTCTCGTGGTGTACAAATCTTGATATGAATTGCTAAATTGCAATCGTGTGGCATTTAGGTCAAACCCAACTGTCTCAAATTTCCCAAAAAAAAAATTTTTTTTTAAGAGATTCAGGGCTGGCTCTGGATTTTTTGGCACCCTACGTGAAGTATTTTTAGACCCCCCCCCCACAGCAATTTGTTCAGATGTTATTCAGAATAAAATAGTTTATATTTATAATTAAACTATTACTATCAATTTAATATGAGATAAAGCACTTGCAATTTACATACTATTATTTGCATTTAATTATTGTTTTTCAATTGCAAATTACTGCTATGGAACGCCAATTGAGGGCACACTTCTGCACTTCACCGCTGATATCAGGCACTCTATACCACCAATTGAGGCAATCCTGGACTGCTCTAACATGAATCAGGGTCGTTTTTTGCCGCCAATTGAGGGCACCCTTTACCACCTTGATCTCATCAGAGGCGCCCATCTGAGGGCGCTCGACTACACCAAAATGGCACCCTTTAGGCTCGGCGCCCTATGGGACCGCCTACATGGTAGTGCCGGTCTTGCAAATGTTTCAATTAAGACAATTCATATGTGTTCACTATCGTATGGATGCACCAATTTTGACAAATACCCAAGTGATCGCAAATTCTAGCATACCACAAAAAAACATGCACGCTGGTGTAACCCAAGGTTCATTGGCATTTTGCATGTTTGTCGCCATATTGCTGTTGTAACCCTACAAGTTAATGCAAACTAGTGCATTCAAATACCAAATTTGATCATATTATAGACTATATTATATTATTGAGGTACAGGGGTTTCGTTGATTTATCATAAGAATAACATAGAAAACCGATTTTTGGATTTTCTCAGTAACCTGTTAAGCAGGGGTGCAGATTATGTCCGATCTGGCAATCTAGGATTGGAGGAAATTTCAAGGTGTCTGGGCAAGTTTTAGAGAAATTATAAATTTTTTTTGTGATTTTCCTTTTTTTAATAATTGAAGTTAAAAACTGAGATAATTGAAGCAGTTTTGATTTAATTTTAATTACTTGTGTTTTAATATAATAAACTAAAAAAAAAAAAAAAAAAAAAAAAAAAAAAAAAAAAAAAAAAAAAAAACAGTTATCATTTTACTGCTCTATTGTAAGCTGTTGAGTTTTAAGGCATATACGTCACCGTATCTTAGGGGAAATCTTTGATCCGTAATAGTACAATTAATTGAGAGAAATTTGAGGAGTCGATACTGAAGTTAAAAAAAAAAAATTAATATACTAAATTGTTTAATGTTTCAAGTGCTTTTAAGTGGGTGCCAAAAATCCCATAAACACATTTTTAACCTTTTTGAAACTTCATAAAAAACCCGATTGCCGATTTTTGCAGTATGAACATCGTTGACATTAAAATTTATAACACTCGATTAGTATATTCCACCATTTTAAGGTCCTACATACATATAGATCCCTAAGTTTTATGGATGGAAGGCGCCGCTGCGGAAGACGCGTGCCACGCACCATAGGCATTGATGCGCCGACAGTGGCGGAGCGCCTGGTTTAATTACAACAAAAGTAATAGATCGTATTAGTTTTATATTTTATGATAGACTTTAATAGATGAATTATTCAGTTTGTTTCCCTCCCGTGACGCCCACTGAAAAAAAACAAAAAACAAAAACTTAAGCAGTACATACCAAGTTTTTTAAATAAACGAGGTCATGGCGCAACTAAAACAGGCCCTTGGACCGGCCCTACTTCTCTTTAGGAAGAAAAAATTAAAACATAAGGATAATATTGACAATCTGACAAAACTGTCATTATATCCAGAGTGGAAGCTAAAAGCAAGCTGGTTATATGCTAACGACAACCGACCTTTCTGAATTTTGATATAAATAACACTGTACATAGTAACATGCAGTACTGTACATATTAACATAAATAGTGAACATTGTTTATTTATTTATTGGTACTGGAGGGAGTTTGGAGTGGTGGAAAATGATGTGTGTTTTTTTGGGAGTAAAGTTCATTGTGTCCGTCAGAAAATTTCCTGAGGGAGTCAAAGTTGCACTTTACTCCTACATACACAAATAACTGGATGTTACATAAAACCAGGCTGTTCACAATGTAATAACTGTAATTATGATGGCATTGTAACATTATCAAAGATATGAACATGAGGTAATGATACACTAATTATGACCTTTGACTAATGCTAACCTACTTAGCTTGACCCCAACTTCGTGACAGTTGTACTATGAATTGCATCTGTTTTAACCACAAAGGATGATGGGGTTCTGATGAAAGATTGATATTTACAAATGTTAACATGATATATTTGATATTTTCACATTTCTTTATTTAGGTAGGTACCGATAAACAATATAAGTGTGATAGCTGGAAAGCGAGTGATTAACGAAATAACAAGGCTAATCTTACAATCTTACATTAAAATTTTTATAAATAACAAATAATTATACAAAATATGAGCAAACAAAAAGATCACAAAAATTAAATAATCTTGCTTTTACCATGACTTTTGTATATAGAGCATGATTTTAAGTAAATATAAAAATTTATTTTGATACTCGATGTTTGCTAGGGAACATAATAAGTTTTAAAATGAGTACTTCTGTTGCCAAGATTTTTTTTTACCAAAATAGAAGTTTGACCCTCAAGCTGTCAACTACTCCAAGTAGTGGTGCCATTTACGGTGGAAGCTCTATTAACAGACCTCGGATCAACTGCACAACGGAGTAACCAACCGTTTTCCAGAAATGTAGAAACTTCCGTGCGAATCAATCTTGTAATCATGATCTAAAAATAACTTTCATGTTTGAACAGTTTGCTCTCAATATTTGTGTATGCAATGTTTACTGGGCTGTGTTTGCTAATTTTGTTATTTAACAGTTTTGGTACCACAACTGTGTGTAGGGTCTATAATTTATTAACTAATTTATTGCATTAGAAATAATTTATTGGATTGAAACAATTTAACAAAATTTAAATGTTTAAGAGATTTCAAACTTATTTATGGTATTATTTTGTTTAAAAAGAACACAAACTAAAAGAGCCAAACTTAGGCGTTGTTCCTTGGTCACACAATTCGCTTAATATCAGGCATTTGCCAGCTCTTGGGACAAAGTTTTAAATGTAGTAATAATAATCTATTTACTTCATGTCCATAAATGGCTCTAAAGTTCACAACTTAACTCCAATAATTTTCACTAAGCTAACATTTTCAACAAATCTTTTTTAGCACCAGAATTTTCACATTAAAATTTATTTTGCAAGAAACCAGTTCAATACTATCAAAATAATAGTATTGTAAATATCATAATTCGAAGTAAGCCTACTAATTGTATTTTGAGATAGCGAACTGAAAAATCATAAAACTTCACAAAAGGTATTTTAAAATTTAATAAATATAAAGTCATGGCTACCGAAAAAAGTATTACAGAGACTTTTCATTAGACTTTAATGGAGGGAACATCATACAATTTTCTGTGGTTTTTATTGATTTCTAATCTATTGGAATTAGGTAGGCAAGTTTTGTTCCTGTTGCAAACATTAAAGTATAAAGAAGTGAATACAAAGAATATTTTACATGTAACAACAATATTTAATCGGAGTGCTCAAAATTAAAACTGTATAAGGTATTTGAATTTGTATTTCACGTTGAAAACAAAAACAGTCTTACAACACTTATTAGCACAGATATGGTGCAGATAAAATAACACGACCAACATTCAGTTAATTTACATTGGAGTAAACAGTAAAATAGGAAATTAAGTATCGCTTTTTATTGACAACTCGGGTAGACAACATGAGGCAAGACATGGGAACTTTGAGTTGTGCCAACAACAGTATCAAACAATAAACAATTTATAAAAGTGAAAATGACTCCTACAACATTTAACTTTCGTGGTGAATTACAGGACAGCGAGGTAGTATTTAACGCAGATGGAAACACCTAAACGCATCATCCAACATTTTTGCTTTACACAGTCGTTAACAGAACAATCCTTAAACGTAAGACAAATTTTTAAATTATACAATTAAAAAGCACAATATTAATACTGGACAGCTTTTTCACAATGCGTTTCACACAACTTAAATCTAAAATATACTTAATTATATAAGGTATTACATTTAAATTCATTTAAATATTATTTGAGATAATTACTATGTGACTAGTTTTTTTTATAAAATGTAAAAAAGCCAAAAATAAAAGAATTTCTGATCACCTAAACCTTTACATAATTTATTTACTTAAAACATAACAAGTTAGGCCTATTTTTTGTCATTAAAATGGTGTTTTTACCAATGAATTATAAAAAAGATGTACATATGTGAAATGCTGATTCCCAAAAATAACAAAACTGGGCTCCACATATAAACATTAAGAAAAAAAGTGTATAAAAAATAAAATTTTATAAAGCTATGAAAATCTGAATCAATTTATGAGCACATCTGACAACATTCATGGGGTATACTGTAAATGAAGCAATGGCAACAAAATAGGAAAATAAATAAACTATGATGTACAATCTTGTATCTCAATATGTAAAAAAAAACTCATGGCAATCGATACGCTAACATATAGGCCATTTATATTTTATTTAAAGCTCTTACACCTAATATATCATTTAAATTCTCTCTCAGCATATATTGAATAAAAAAGTACAGAGTATAAGATCATTAGAACAAAAATTGCCTTTGGCGGTCAAAGAAAAAAGGCCCAGTTTTGATGTTCTCTGCTAAGAAGCAATACGTAGTCTTGGTAACAACTCTAGAGAGGCGTCAGAACCTTATGATTTTAAGGAACACTTAAGATACCGCTTCATACAATGGTTTTATTACTATACAAAAGACTAAATCTTAAAATACAAAAATACGCAAAAGATAAAAACTTTGTGATAAACGTGTACTACTTTAATTTCTCTTTAATATATGAGTCTAGAACAGAATAGTATAAGAAGTATTTGTAATTATATTGCACAATGGAAAAATCTGTTTTGAGTAAGAAATGTATTGTTTGAAACGAACCATTTTATGTGCGCTTGCTGCAATGAGAGAGTAAAATGATTTAGTAATGGACTCTAATGGTTTCGTTCATTCGATCGCTTTGCTCAGGAACTCTATAAACCTCTTGCCGTATTGTTCGGGATCACAGGTAGAAATTCCGTCGACGTTTGATCCATACTTGACCGTCTTCGCCGCTTTGGCCGCTTGTTTCTTGACCCCATAGTGTGTTAGGACGTCGATTATTGCCAGGAAGTATATTTCTTTAACAGGTGCAGCTGGAAAAATAAAAAATCATCATAATAACTAGTATTTTGAAAAAAATTCAATTTTTTGAGGCAAGATCTGAGAAAGAGATTATAGAAAGTTATTATAGAAAAATGGGAACCAATAAATTTTTACTAAACAAATTTTTTTTGGCAGAGCTGTCAATTTCAATGTAAACATCAGGCTAAAAACAGTGCAATCCTAACCTTGTAATTTATTAATTAAGTAAAACCTGATCCCATCCCTTGGCTGTTGCTTAAGAGGATTTTGACTGGTCCAATGCCTGATGTTGGGTCAATGGGACAAAAACCGGAGGTAAAGGTAAGGGTTTCTTTGCTAATACCCTTGCAGTAGAAAGAAGCATTTACATGTTTACTATAAGAGCCAAAATATTGAACGAATTGTTGTTTCGCCGTTTGAATTCGCCAGAACCTGGATCAGCTGATCTAGAATCAGCTGTTCGCTAGATCATCTTTTCGCCACGCTACTAAAGCGACTTCTACAAGAAATCATCATAATAACTTGATGATTATGATCAAGTTATGATGATTATGATTTAACAACTGGAAAAGGTATTCCTTTACTATACAGGGTGTTTCAGAACTCCTTGACAATATTTTAGGGCATTGTTTCTGGGTTAGAAACATATCTAAATATCATATTTAATTTGTCCGGAAGTCTTTAGTTACTCACACAGCCGCCATTTTGTTTTTTTCACATAATAATTTTTATTTCCGTAACGGATGGTTGTATTAAATTCATATTTGGCATGAATCTTTATTATACCAATGTACATTTCCAGGAAAAAAATAATTTTTTTCTGCTGTATATTTTTAAAATGGCGGCCATTTTAAATTTTCAATCGCAAATATCTCAAAATTGGAAAATTTTATAAAAGTTTTACAAGACACAAAAAAGTTGACGAATTAAATTATCTATCCAATGGTACCAAGTTTGTAAGGATCTGACAACAAATAACGGAGTTATTGCGATTTTTCTTCATGAAAACATTGATTTTGCATTAAAATCAATGTAAATTAAGGCCATTTAACAGTAAAATCAATGTTTTCATGGCGAAATGGCGGCAGTATGAGTAACTAAAGACTTCCGGACAATTTAAATATGATATTTGGATATGTTTCTAACCCAGAAACAATGTCCTAAAATATTGTCAGGAAGTTCTGAAACACCCTGTATATAGACAACCTGAGTGCAGCACGCCTCGCTAAAAATCCTGAATTCCACTTCAAAAGCAAGCACATTGATGAGAGGCACCACTTTGTCAGAGAAAAGGTTAACTTAAAGGAGCTTTAAGTTTGCCACATTGAGGGAGAAAAGCAGTTAGCGGATATTCTCACCAAAGGTCTACCAAGCCCTCATTTTGGGACTATAGCAAGGAGTGCTAGTGATGTCACTCAAACAAACTTTGAGGGAGTGTTGGAATAAAGTCAATTTGTGTGACATCTGATATAATCAGCTGTTTTGTTGTTTATGTTACACTTCTGGTTTTATTGTGTTTCAAGATTTTTACATTATTTTCAAGTAAAATTATTTCATTTGTAAAGGTGGAATTTTATTACTTAGGAAAGTATACCATGTCAATATTTCACAATTTGGCATAAATAACTCCTGACTCAAAAATATATTTGAAACTAAAAAAGCTTCACAGTAAATAAGTCACAAAGCAACCTTTGTAAAAAAGACCAACTTTTTATAATTTTTTAATACTAATGTATAATTACATCTCATAGCTCTCGGTATTAAAAAGGAAAAAAAACCCTCATTGCCTTGAACAACATTTAAATCTTTTATTTGCAGTCATAACAAAAACATGTATTTTTCCTAATGGTTTGCATGATACATGTTCAGAATGATAATAAGAGGATCGTTCTTCCGTTGTTGTGGTGCCAATGATTTGTAGGCCATTTTTATGGTACAGTGGACTCCCTCTAATCCGGACACCACGGGACTGGACCCTTGTCCGGATAAAAAAATTCCTGGACCATCCGGCGGTTTTTTGTTTATGTAAATTACAATCTTTAATAGTGTATACATAATTATATATCACAATTTAAGACAATTTTATAACCTAATCATAACAGGGTTTCATTACCAACTCGTTGGAACCTCATTTCCGTGACATTGATTAATTAACAAACTTCACACCAAACAAGAGGATATAGCACAAAATTAAAAAGCAACACTAATAAAAACTTCATAGATGAATTTTTTAAAGAAATGGCTGCAATTTTAGGTTCATTTTGCAGTTGCTGTGATTGCAATTTTATTTACAATTAAACCTGTAATAATATAACTCACATTTAAAATTACTAAAATACACAACAATATACAGTTCAGTAACTGGTAAATCTACTACTCTGCTCTATGATAATCCTGAAGGAGTGCAATCATAAGCTGAACTGAGGTTCTTTGTTAACATATAAGGTAAACTGCCTAAATGCCGTGACCTTAAGTATCTTTCAGCCTGGTTAAGTTTCTTTTCAACCATTAAACACCTTTTTCCATAAGTGAGGTTGTATGTAGTACTATTTTTTTACTCCTCATTATTTCCCCTTCAATATACTGTTTTCAGGTGATAAATAGCTTCAAAATGTGATTAACTATAAAATATTTACGAGAGCAAGTCATTTTTGCCCCATTTACATAATTCTGTGAGAACAAAACATAACTCCGTGATATGTCAGCCAAATTCCGTGACCATCCTGCTGTACCCATATTATGGTCAGAAACTTTTTTAAGATGTTACTTTAGCAATATAACTACTTATTATTGCTAAAACAATACTTACACCTATGGGTGTAAGTAAACTTACAGGCTGACCTAGTGTGTCAGCCTGTAAAAGACATTTCTTATATGTAAGAAATGTCTTTTACAGGCTGACGACAGTTTAGAACATATGATGTCAAGACTGCATACAGTAAAAAATTTCTTATCATAGAGGAATAAAATAAAGGAAACCCAAATAAAAAAGTTATATCAAATTCGTTTCATTTTACCAGATTAATTGTCTCTTAAATTAAATCCAAGTTTACACAATACATTAGAACGGCAGTTAAAGTAAGTAACATTAACATTTATTGCAAAAGGTCATTAAGAAGTTAAGACAATATTTCTACTCCTACATTGCTTTAATGTGTTAAACATCTTGTTAAAAACCTTGTACAACAAACATTTCAGTAATGTTAATACCAAAATGTCGACCACGGATTTTGGGATTTGGGTATTTTAGTGTTATACAGTCAACTCCCGATTATCCGGGGTAATGACTGGTTGAAGGGTCCCCAAAACCACAAAACCACGGTTAAAACAAAGAGTACAATAAATTAAGTAAAACACCATGAAATAAAGGATAACCCAAAACCACGGTTAAAATAAAAATAAAGAGTTCAATAAATTAAGTAAAACACGAAATAAACAAACAAGTTTTAACTAAGGGTCCGCAGGTTTCCAATATTTATTACTTTTTATTGACCAAACCTTATTGAAATGAATAAACAGATCTAGTTGAGTGAACAAGGAACACAATAAAAGGGTCCAACGTGGACAAAAACCAAGGTCAGGTGTTCTATTGTTTGGCATCGTCAGCCAGCCGGGAGGGGTGGGTGGGGTGAGGGGGGAGGGTCGCTTGGGATAATTTATTCAAGATAAGAGCGTACAAAAACAAGTGATGATTCATCTATTTGTTTAATTGGTAAAAATGTTAGAACAACCAATTATTCAAAATGTATGCTAATTATTGAATTAGGCTAATAAATTTATAACTTTGCCCATTAAAATTTTAATGTTACAGTACTTTAACAAAAATTTCTTGAAATGCAAAACAGATGCATTTTGAAATGTGTAGTTCAGTATGATATAACTTAAAATTAATAGGGGTCACTGAACAGTAGACGAATTAGAGCGATAATTACACAGAACTGGAAACTAAATATGACCTTTCTTGGTTTCTATTTTTAGCTCATCCCGGCCGGCGACCAGTTGTTTCTAGTAGTCAAGGTCTTACCCGCCATTGTGCTCCACCCCCCATCCCACCACGCCTTCGCTCTGATTCGTTCCTCCCTGACCACATAACTACGATCACAATTACGCCACCAAATAATTTACAAATTATTTTCCGTGTTTCATTGCTTTTTTCCATTGATAAATCAAATAATAATTAGTAAAGATATTTATTCTAAAGTAATTTCAACACAATAAGATTGATAAATGATGATATTGTCAAAACTGAGAAAATAAATCAAATTGAAATTGACTTTTTGTGACCCCAGTTAATCCGCAACCCGGTTTACCCGCCCCTGGATAATCGGGAGTCGACTGTAATTAACACTTTTTCAACTAAACTTGGATCCAAATGTGGAAAAAATTAGATATTTCGTTACTAAAAACCACCTCTTCAAAAGCTTTAATCTGTGACTCCAAGCACGGAATTTGAAAAATGCATTATTTGTCATTTAAATCCCGTGACCATTGATAATTGGAAATAAAAAGGTTACATCACATTTTAAACAATTTATTTATTAAAATCCTTATCTGCAAAATGCTCTGAGTAAAAATATATTTTTACGATTAAAAATAAGTGAAAAGACAAATAAATAACACCCTCAATAATCAAAGCTTAATAATCAAAGCTTCTTAGTAGATTCTATGACAAGGAACAAGTTATTTACTTAAGTAAAAGTTAAAATATCAACCACGCAGTTTAGTATTTATATAAATTAGCTCTTTATCTAAAATTTCATAAATTATAACTCGTTTGAAACGTAAAAAAAATATTTTAATGCATTACTGAATAGGCACATATAAAAATCAATTTCCGTGGTCGTTATCACGGGTTTTGAAAACTGAATGATTTACAGTCTAAATCCGTGACAGTTATTTTAAAGACATTCAGAAATGAAATCGTCTTAATAAAGCAGTTTTAAGATAGAAAAGATTATAAACAATGTTTAAATCGATGAAAACCCCCATTTATATAAAATATACAGCGTCAATAACTTATTTGGCTCTCCCGTATCCTTGGAAAAGAAGCTAAGAAAGTAAGCACTTCTGCACCGGGCAACGTTTGACCGCCAACTGACAAAAATTTAGCCGCTGCGTCCCGCCAAGAAACACACAGAGTAGTAAACAAAGAGTTTTTGAGTGAAAATGACGTCGTTATTTCGCCGTCGGTTTGCCGATTTCGTCAGTATTCGCACGTAAAGTGAGGAATCACGGCGTTTGGTATGTTCACGGCATTTAGGCAGTTTACCTTAGGCCAGAAATAAAACAGACACATTCAATCCTGTCGATTTCAGCTGTGAGAAACCCGGCATGCGCTGACCATCTGATTCAGAATGAGAGGGGGTCGACTGTAAGGTGAAAAATAGCATTTTTGCACCTCGATCGAAAGGGAGCATAAATCTGAAACTTTTTATGACCTAGACTTCATTTTGGCGAACTTAACTTTTAGGAGAAATTTACAATTTCAAGGACTAGGACACTCACAGTCGCAGCTGGGTATGGCATATATGTCAAGCTCGGGCACGATGCCGCCCTCGTACTGTAGGCTGGTCTCGCGCTGTAGCTGGTGAGGTGAGTCGGGGGGCGTGGTGCCCCATGGCGGGGGCGCCCGGTCCCCCGTGCCCACCCCATCACTGTCCTCGTCCTCATCCCCCTCCCCACCCTCGTCCATGTAGTCCCCCTCCGCCTCTGCCCGAACGCAATCGTGGATCCCGAGCAGCAGGGAGTAGTCCATCAGGTGCAGCTTGGTCAGGAACTGAAACAACACAGCAGCCATTTAGCCATTATTATCCAAGACAGTGGTTTTCCATCGTATCATACAGAGACAGAGCTTTTGATAACAGTGGAGTCTGACTCTTCCAAACCAGTCAGCGCAAAAACTATTCAGTTTAGCATGATTTAGGCTTAGACTATGAACAATTAAAAATATTCATTCATCATCTATATTTTAAATTATTAAACGCCAATATACATTTAATTTTTTAGCTACACAGAAGGCCTTTCAATAGCTAGATAAAATCTTCAGCCGTACCATAAACTGATTTATTAATTAACCCTTAATGACTCTTTGCCATTTGGCAATTTAATTTTTCCATGATACAAATTGGCATGCTGTGGTTTAAATATGGTTAGCTTTCGAATTAAAAAGCCATACCGGCACAAGCACTGTAAACACATTTAAAAAGTAGCAAAATGAAAGTAGCAAAGTATGTAATGTAGTGTTGGCTAAGGTGTAACTTTCAAAGAAAAAAACAATCCAATCAAATTCTAAGCAAACTTACCATGGTTTTTTTTACTTGGACCCTCCTACCAACGTAGTCATGGCGTTGAGGATACAATTGGCTAACACTTTAAAAACTGCACTACCATGTCAGTGGTCAAGAACGGGAATCCTTGTCAGTGGTCAAGAATGCGAATCGAACTTACTCCATCGGACATCCTGGTCAAGGTGCTTAAGACTTAGCCTTCTTATAAACTAAGTCTATAGACTACGTGTGTTTGAAACCTATTTACCATAATACCATATCTTATGGCATACAAGAAATACAAGTGGTACAAGATAGTTGAATCAGTTCTGGCCCACTGATAATCCTGCATGAAACATATTATAATTTGATTTTTTAATGTTGTGACAGCGTTTTTGTAGTAGCAAAAACCAGATGAATAATTAGACAGCAATCACGCATGAGAAAAGGCACTCACAAAATTAAAACACAAATCTTCTGTTTACAATTTTGGCTACACACTTCTCCAGGTTCACCTGGTGGGTTTTTATTAACTTTGTTATGTTTTAGTTATTTCTTCCACCTGAAGAAGTACCTAAGATAAGATTCCAGATCCCGAAGTGTCGTGAATTTTTTTTTACTAATCATTGATGGCAAATTTTGGCAACAATAACATAAACTCAACATCACCAAAGGAACTTTAAACAAAGAATAGTTCTTATAATATATTTGCGCACGTTTTTCTAAAAGAAGGCGATAGGGTCTACTTAATTATGGTTTTCAATTAAGGAATTTTACTAATTTATTTCTCACCTCAACATCAGCGTTTAATGTTTCAACCAGTTTATCTTTGGCTATATCACCTATGTAAATTTTAATGCCCTCCTTGACGAAATCGTTGTCTTTAAACGTTGGCAAGTCTTTTTCTTTTTCTTTATCTGAAGCCTCTCTATCAACTGTCGACCCCTTCAAGTCAAATTTCCTGAAAAAAGGATTGAAGATACAATCAGTCACTGGCACTTTAACAATTATTAATTGGTTGATAACAAAGTCGACAAATAACAAAATAAAATAAATAATGCTTCTATCACACTTTTTTATCTTCAACCTATATTTTCCAAAGTTTCTTATGGAGCGAAGGAGGAGTCTAAACTCCTTCTCTGAATAAAATCTCAAAAATGCTAACCACTGACTTTGAAGATGAGAGTAAGATGAGCCGGTATTCACCTGTGAGTTGCCAGATGATTGCTGAACACGTTCCTCATGGCCACCATGTAGTGTTCCACGCCGTCCACGGTCAGCCGGTACATGCCTAGGTATTGTGGCAGCAGCGTCTTGCCGTGCCTTTCCACGATGTACTGCAACAACAGAATAGGGTTTTTTTCAATCCCCTTCTCTCTGAGCGAACTTACAGTAGAACCCCAATATCCCCCTCTTGACACCTACCATACATAAGCTCTACAGCATTCACAGTCTGATTGCTACACAAAAGTTGCATCATTACATGTGGTACAAATGTTGTTAACAGCCAACATAACAATGTATGATTGGTATTTTTTAGCGAATTTTCCTATAGGGAATAGGCCTATGCTATTACTGTAGTAGTCATGGTAAGAACTAAGCCCGGGACCATGTTACTTTTTATTTTGAGGTTCGCACAGGCCAAAAACTCCGTTCGTTCAAATTCATATATAAATATGTGTGTGTGTATGACCATTAACGTGATAACTTTTGAAAGAAATCTCCGATTTTGATGAAATACGGTAAAGAAGTAAGGTGCAGCTTTCATCAGGTTAAGTTTGAAAACCAGTATGATCTAACAATGGGACCAGGGTTTTATGGGGTTCCAAAAGGGTCAAAAATGGGTTTTTGACATTTTTTGCCTTAATTTTTTCTAATTGAAAATTTTAACTTGAACCATTCAAAAGAACTTTAAAAACAGATAATTTAGTATTTTGAATCATTTAAATAGCTTAATCATTGGAAATAACTTAGCTTAACTGGTTATGGAGAAAATTCAAATAAAGTTTCCCATGTTATTCTTATGGGCCAAGCCTTAAAAAGTTATATATCGCTTGTTTATCAAAAAATCTAAATAAAGATTTTTATGAACCTTCACTAGGTGGGTAGTAACTAATATTTTATCAAACTAAATCCCATTGTATTCTCATGGAAAATCAGTGTGTAATGGGAGAAAGAGAGATGGAATAGTAAGTACTGCATTGTTCAAATTAAATTGGTTTGTTCATAAAACCACGCAACACAAAAATAAAGAAAATCAAAATAAACATTGAAGGTAATTAATTATTTATGTAAAACTGGAAGAACTTTAAGGTAGAATTGTGAATAGTTTTTAACACTTAAGCCTAATTTGAAAATTTTAACTTATGAAATGTTGTATAAGTTACCATGCACATTTGTGGATATGTCAATTTTCTAGTTTCGATACAATAATGAATTTTTGACCTCACTATTATTTGCAGTTTGTTTATAAAAAACCTTTATGATGCCTGGGACTTCATCTAAATTGAGTAATGCTTTCCAAAGTTCTTTTAACAAGATTGACATTTTTGCCAATTTAAGCTGACCATAAATAAGTTAATGATAACACATGACATCATAATTACTCACAGGATGGTATTGTTTTAGAAATGAATGCATTCTTTCCACTTCTTCACTCGTCAAAGTCTTGATTATAAACAAACGGTCGTAAGAGTGATAAAACTTGGCTCCTGATTTTCCTTGAGAGTCATCTGGAACAGGCTGTGACCTGGAAAACAACAATCAAATTCTCTAAACGCTGTATTTAGAGAAATTTAAGTAATATAAAATATTTTAATATATTACTGTACAAAATTAGTTAAATTAAATTATGAATTGTATTGCCGGACAGAAATTATTCTTTAGAAGATGCAGGATTGAATTACTTAGGTAAATTGGAAAATATTTTGTAATAAAGAAGATAAAACCAAAGGAGGAATCAAGGTCACTCATATGTGGGATATAGGATGTTTTTATGCTCATATTTGCTTGATTTGTTAAATGGTGTTAACATGACATACTAAAGTTTGACCTTGAAACTATTACGTTTGGCTCAACTACAAGACTCAACGTCCTGTAATTCAGCTACTTGGAGGTCACGAATTGTGAATAGTTATAAGCGATGGCTTGTGGATGCGTTATTCCCTAGTGGGGATTAACGTCCGCACTAGTGAATACTAGTTCATCCTTAAAGACCACCCTCATAATTAGACCTATTCATGACCAAATCTATGACCAAATATGAGTTTAAAATTGTAGTTTGGATCCTACGTTAAACTGTAGGTCCCTAGATACCATTGGCTGTTGGGCTAGTAATTAACAGTTCTGTTTAAGGAGAATGTCGGCCTTAGTCACTAACAATACTGCAAGATCGCGCCACAGTCATCCTACACTCATCTCTCATTCATATTTGGCTTTAAACTACCTATTTACCTATTGAGTTAGGTTGCCATTTCAGTAAAAGGTATTAAAGAAAATATTTAGTTAAATGTTTTGAAATGAATGAGGAAATATTTTATTTAAGGATAGGATGTCTTTGTTTTGACTTAAAAATGCATAATTTATCTAAACTGCAAAAATGTATCAGTTATTTATGGTTTTTTATGTGGTATCCAATTAAAAATAAATATACTCGATGCATAGACAAGATTTTTACTTTGTGATATTCAGTGATGAACGAAATATACAAGTGATTAAGATAAGAAAGCGTTAATCGGTGGTTCCAAAAACCATTAGAGAAGGATATAAAATGAAATAGCCATTTCATCCAGTGTTTGGAAAATTTATTATGATTGGAACATCAAATCAGGATGGGTCAGATTAAAAAGCGCATTCATTTCCAACATTGAGCTGAGCCCATGATAATATCATATTTTCAGATATTATCTGAAAACATGACTCAAATCAGTATGCATTTTGTCAAAAAAAGCAACTCTTTGCTAAACTAGTAGAACCAAGTTTCTATTTTTTTTTTCTTCAAAATAAGAGTTGTGTTTTGGATAATTGTGGCTGATTGCTATGTGAAATCAATAAAGTTTTTTGATTCAATTAAAGTAACTGAATCTCTATTATACCTACTTAATATAAAAGCAAAAATGAATTATACCTTCGATCCAAGCAAAAATATTAATGTAAATGAATGTATTATATAAATATTAATGTAGAATGTGTGTGATGGGTCAAGAAATAGTTAGCTGTTTCGATGCTTTAAGTTTAATAAAATCTAAATATCTTAAATCCAGCCTCTCCTTGCAATGAGAGTCACCCGGTCTACTAGAGTGGCCACTAAGATATTGGGGACCCACAGTGAATGAATTTGAACCGTTAATTCTATTAATAAACCTTCGGTGTAAAAATATTACCATTATACTAACTCTCTTAGTTATTAGAAAGTAAAAAAATCCTGAAAGTACTTTTTAGGTTCAGAGACCTCATTTTATTCTAAAATTGAATTGAATTAATCTTTATATTTTTATAGAACAAATATATGTTTTTTTTTCTACTTCATTGCAGATTTGACAACAGTGTAAGTTATGTAATACTTTTACAAGCCAGAAGTAATCATCCTGGAGGAAAGGATGGTTTGGTATAACTTCTGACAGGCAGTTTGGTAAAGATTTATCATCGTTACAACTCTCTTTTAACTATAGTAAGATCGATTTCTAATTTAAACTGTAGCCTTTCGCATCAGCTGTTTAGTTTAAGATCTGTGGGACTTCCTCTGCTAATAATTGTTCAATTCCGTTAAAGTAAAATAATAGTATGTTTTTTTTAATATTTATATTTTCAGTACAGTAATCATTTGATTAAACGTTGTAAGTAAAACAACAAAATATAGCAAAACACATTATTACTAAATCTTAATACTTTTAAAGACATGTTATATCTGACAAGAAATCACTGGTCACGTGACAATCAATAAACCCTAACAGGCTTCACAGGCAATGTAACCCACATCAATGTAGTATGAATTATGTAGCATGTGGCCCAAGTATATGAGCTGTAGACCACTGCACGTCTACATCCTACCCAAACTTGACATCAACACTTAATTTTAACTGGTTACCTGTGAATTAATGTTTGTAACTAAGATATTGATTTTCTCTAATCAAAAGCCTCAAGTAAAAACTTGAGTAAAAAAATTACAATAAATTAACAACCAGGTATTTTAATTAAATTTAGGTGATATAAAAATAATGTAAATGATGTTATTTTTAAATAAGCAGTTGTATTACAAGGCGATGACATGAAATTTTCTTAACACCATGATAAATAGTTTTTGGCCTAAATGATTCCCACTGTAAAAAATAAAATACTGTACCTATACTTCTTTGATAAATTATTCTTACACTCGTGCTCCAAGGACGAATCAAACACATTTGTTACATATCGTACAAAACAATAATTATCGTTCCGTAAGTCTGGAAACACTCTATCACCAATATCTAAAATTATTTGTTCCCCTATGGCCTAGTGGACCGGAGTTTATCATACTTCCGGCCGGCGAGCCATACCGTGAGACACTGACTCGATGTATAGAAGGTTGCATTAATCAACCATACAACTACAAACAATACCTTAGCCATTTCCTCATGTAGTGCTAGATGGCTATGACGATACACATTCTTTGTATTATGACGTAAATATAAATATTTAATTCAGCTCACTAAATAATGATGATTAGTGACGTTATTATGCACAATTATGTTAAAAAAGCATAATTTGGTAATTTCTTACCAATACTAGCATAAATATTTTTATGATTGACGAGGGGCCCGTGTAGCAATGCCCGTCACGTGTCCTTTGAGGTCCCAGGCCCTGACAAAATTTCTCAAAATAACCGGCCAAGGCTCCCGCAACCCCCCCCCCCCGCACCCCCCCCCACCCGCACCACGGGCCCTGCGGGCACGCTCTCGCCGTGATATCAAAACTTTGCTTCATCGGAACTCACAATCTAAATATTATAACTGATTTTTTCTAGAAAAAAATTTGCATTTTGATGTGTTCAATTTGAAATTTTTTATCCTTTCTGCAATTCAGTAGAGTATCACAATGTGTATCACTTGTCACCGTGCACTTTTCGTAACCCGCATCCCTTTATGCACCCGCATCCATCCCGCGTGATTTATGTGGCCGTGTAGGTATCTGTAATGAAATAGAAAGAAGCGGGGATAGGAAGTAAACATCACCTTCCTAAACTGTCTGTCTGACTACTCGCGAGTGCACCTGTGTCACGTGGAATCACAAATGACTGAAAAGCGGAGTGAAATATATGCTGTTCAAATGTGAGTGAAAAGCGGAAAAAGGTTTGTGTGTCTATCAAGGATAATATTAAGGCTATTAATATTTGCTGATAAGTCAGCAAAAAAGGTTGTTATGGGATACAGAGAAGGAACAGTATGGGGATCTTTATTTCCTCCGTTGGTTTTTATTCCTACAAGTTCATTGTTATCAATTTTCAGTATCTCATTTTCAGAAAATCGCTTGTATTATCTCATTAACATGATGAATATAACCATTATTGGTCGACGTAATGGAAAAAATGACTCACTATGGACTCAGCTCATCAAAATCGTTTGGCATCCGAACTGGCTGTGTACCACATTAGTTCCGATGAATGAGAGTGCGCTATCACTATACTGTCCGCTAGTCACAAGAAAACACCTGGTCAGTAAGTAAATATATTATTGTCAGGGTTCTTCTCGTGACTCACCACCTGCGTGTTATGGCCCTATTACGATGGCTATTGCAACAGCTATTATGTAGAGGGAATAACCTTAAACATTTATTTTATTACAGCAGTAATGTAGGGGTAATTTACGAGAAATTTAATGTCAAATTATCAACCTCAACTTAAAAATGTGACTATCAAATTATACCGACGCATTCTAAAAAAAAAAAGTATTTTTAAAAGTTTATAAATAATGTTTTAATTAATCATGTAATTTATTAGCCTACATTGTCTTAACTACTGTAAAATTGAAAAGGGCTAATTAAATTATTTTTCCAGGAAACACATTGTGATTAGTATAGGGTTGAACAGAAACAAATTAAATGCACTCATGAAAAATTATTGTCGATAATTAAGTGAATTTAAAATCATGCAGATATATAAAAAAAATATAAAAAAAAAAAACTTTTGCAGAACTTCTTTTAACTCCACACTTTTTCAAACCATTCCAAGATTTAACATTCAATAAAAATTGCTGGTTTTTATCCTCATTATTAAAGGATTTCAGGATTACAATTTTTACTTGCTTATAAAGAATGTTAAATAATTATTTCTATAAGGTAAACTCTGTAGGGTATCTATAACAAGTAACGTTGATAGTCACAATTGTGTTACTGCACTTAACTTTGGGAAAAGTTAACCAATCTTCATCACTCAGAGCCACTTGAAAAATCTACTCCATGAACTGGGGTGGATGGCAAAATATCAGATTATACTCAGCCTTCCATTTTTTGTAAAACCCCCCAACAGAACCCAATAATGTCTATATTATTGTATGGAAATATTGGAAAATGTCACTAATCTGTTCAGAATATGGAATAGTTTAATTAGGATGGATGAAAAAGTATTGCTTTTAGTTTTAACAGTACTGTTTAGCAAAATTACACTTGAAAATATACAGTTAGGCATAAAAATTTTTGTAGAACATTCAATGAATGCAGTATAAAAGTACAGGGTGTCCCTGAACTCTCTACTGACCTTATCAAGTATTGATCCTGGCCTTAAGACAAGTCAAAATATGGTATTCAAAATTTCCAAACTCCAAAATAAACCACACAGACATCATTTTGTATTTTTTATTAAATAATTTTTAATTTGAGAACGGATTATTATAATAAGTTGAAACAGGGTATGCAGCATTTTTATGTAGCCTATAAGCCTAATGCAGAGAGAAAATTTATAAATTTGTTCAAACTAATATTTTCAAAATGGCGGCTGTTTCAAATTTGTAACCTTAAATTTCATAAAAACTGCAAATGCTATAAAAATTGATGTTATTATTAGTTTTTTAAGAAAGTTAATTTAAAATCCAACGATATAAACACTATGGAAATCGGTTCATAAATAAGCAAGATAGAGTGATTTAACACCAAATGATCTTGGATTTTGATAGGGTTGCCTCGCTAAGAGCGCGGTCGTGGCGCCAGTTAAACATTGGACTGCACACCCACATCACGCCCAGAGGAGCAGTGCGACCGTGACTAGCCTTAGTTAAATTGCTGTTCCAAAGTTTTTATATTAAATTTTCAAAAAATCAAATGATAACATATTTTGATACAGTTTGTAGTAATTATGCAATTTAAGTTCAAAGATTTTAAACAACCGCCATTTTGAAAAAATGAATTGTTAATATTTTATCATTTTAAAGGCTGTATACAAAGATTAACCTTATTAAAACAATCGGTACTCAAAGTAAAACTTATTTTATAAAAAATGCAAATTGTTGGCTGAATGGTTAAGTATGGAGTTTTGGATATTTAGAATACCAAATTTTGGCATGTCTTCAGGAGAGAAATAATACCTGAAAAGATCAGTAGAGTTTAGGGGCACCTTGTATATTGTATATTGTCCAAAACATAAAAAATTTAAATTATATTCTATGACAAGTTAAAGTTCTAACACAATAATTAAGAAATTCTGTAGAGTCCATTAACCTGAACTATTTAGGACCGGACCGGACCCTGTTAGGTTAGGCAATTTTTGAAATATGTGTAATTCATAAGTTATTGACGTTATTATTTATTCCCGCTGTTTACTCAAACAAGGTACATGATATCGGATGATGATCGGACCACAGGAAGTGTTTGCTTGAGATGTAATACTGTAATTAAGCCTGCAAAGTGGTCTCTACATCGTAAGTTTCGAGGTTTGATGATTGTAAATTCTGTGTAATATCAACAACATACACTTTTCCAGTTTTATTTAAGCAAAGAAAAAATGTATATTCTTGGACAAAATGTTTTTGGAATAGGCGGATATTCAGAACATTATTACTCTACTGTGATATTTTAAAGCTTGAATTAATAACTTAAGGCATAATGATGAGTGTGGTATGTTTCTATATATTAACCTGAAAACAGATAAGTATCTGACTCACTACAGACTCAGCAATATTTTGTTCAAATTTCTCCAGGGTTCCACAGCATTTTCTGACAATTCCTCCAATTAAATGAATCCTCTATATCATAAACTTGTACTTCATATGTTTGAAAAAAGCTAAAACTAGGTTATTGTGATTCCTATAAAATAGAACTAAATAGAATGTACTTCAAAATTGCAGAATTTTAATTTTTTCTCATGGTTCTATGTACAATTAATTGTAGCATTCTCAACAAAGTACACGTCCATTTAATCGACAAAATTTCACAGGCTTTTCTACAGTTTCAAGTGCAGTTTTGCTCTATTTTCCAGCGTGTTAAGCGTGTATGTCAAAGCAGTGAAAAAGCCTAATAATTTTACAAGATAATTTTTTATTAATTTAACCATACAAAATATACCGTGTTGCCTTTATAACTAGAATAAAAAAAAATCATAATGTAACCCCCCCAAGCATAAAACATATTCCAATGATTGTATTCAACATTGTTAATTGTTGGATCACTGTTAATCTTCGTGTTAGTTGCGGTTGTACTAGCGGTGAGTAGCAAACAAGACGAAGCAAACAGGACACTCTAGGGACAAAACGTTACTCTTGGCGCGCCAGGGCAGCTGACCTCCGCTTTGGTTTAAGGAAAGTCTTGGAATCCGGCCTAAAACTGATGGGCAACGTGGTAGACCTGCGTAGACCTTGATAGTCGAACTGCCTCCGGCAATTGTTGTCCCTCGCACTTACACATCTGTTTTAAACCCAGCACTTGTGATCAAACTGACATGATCAACGCTGTCAAGGCTAAGCCAAGCTGTTGAACAATGACTACCATGGGCATTAACAAATAAAGCAGTTACATCTCTAAGATGACTCTTGTAAACAGTGTAGTAATGCAATGGGTTAGCTGCAGCCGATGAAAGATGTTAACGTGCTACTGCTCCGTATAGTCATACAAGTTATGGAATTGCTTATTAATAACTTTACACTCTAAAAATATACATATTTTCAATAAGATTTGAATAAGTTTCAAATTTATAGATGTGTTTGTAATGATGGCCTTGTTGCATCTTATCTGTACAAACTGAGATAGGCCTACTCAGAGGTATGTTTTAAAATACTTTATAGATCTACGGTACATAAGTTGTGTTTTTAAATCGTTTAATAACTTCACAAGGAAAATTTTAAAATTTTTCAAAATATAAGAAATAAAACTAACAGACTTCTCTTACAGGCTACTAAGTAGTCTAGTAATCGACCGAATCTATTTCACCCAAAATATAAATTATGTGCAGTTTTTGAGGTTATGAAACATTAATAAAAAGCCATAACTACAAATTACTCCTTAAATGTCCTTTTTACAAATAAATAGGCCTTTGAAGAGTGAAAAGCTTTCAAAAGTGGAGGCTACAATTATTAAGGACTTTTATAGATCTTTGTTTACAAACTTGTTTGAAGCTGACCACTTGTTACTGTTATATAATTTAAAGCTCTTATAATTTAAATCAACTGGTAAAGGTAATATACCAGATTACGAATTGAGAATTACCGACAACGGCTATCTAAGAAATAATAAGTTAATCTGAATTTTTATTTGATGATTGACAAACAGAAATCAAATTACTAGGCAACATAAAAAAAGAAAAAAATGTTATTTTTTGATACTATTTAGTATTGTTTAACAAAGTTATTCGTTTTATATCTTCAGGAAGATTATATATTTTGCAGTTCTTAATTTTTGCTCAATGAGATTAGTAACTAGTATTATTTTTGCCCAAGTGTGAAGTACTGGGTATTTTGATAATTTAATAAGAAATAATATGGCTTTGTCTCCTTAAGTATAAGGGATTATTCTAACCAAAACCCGGAAATGAAATAGCTAGTAGATATGACATTATCTTGGTAACATTTAAAATGTAATCTATTTTAGTCTGCACTGCTAAACCCAGGTTCACATTTTCACCTAAATCCATCTTAATGGGAGTCTTATCTGAAACGTGGATGTTGATAATAGGATTTAATATAGTTAATCATAACCAGCATTGGGACTACAACATTTATAATATCAGTTACTTTCACTGCCCGTTCTGTTTCTATTACTCCCTACCAATTATGTTGGGAGAAGACTTGTTGGTAAAGGACTTGTAATCTGACAACAACACTGTATACCCCCACCACTATCAGCTGTTATATGGAAATGAAATCAAAGCAAACAAGTTTAATAATCCAATATAGTACAGTAAAATTAGGGTTTTAGATCGGCAACTGATGTGCATTCCCAAAAATTTGATAAGAGCTTCTTTTAAGCACTATAATTAAAGATCCAATGAGTCCCCAAAAAATAAAGTTGTTTTTCACCTATAAAACCACTTTTCAAAATGGCGGTTTTTTTGGTAATGGGATACATTTTGCAAAATTTAGTATTTATTTTTTTCACCTGCATTTCTCAATATAATGTTGTGACACCGCCACCGATAATTTTTTAATGTGAAGCAGTTCATTATGACCAGTCGTTAATTTTTGGCCGCCATCTTGGATCCGCCATATTGGATGAAAGTAATTTTTTTGTAATATAAAGATAGTGTTGTGGCACATCATTTCAATGTAGATTTTTACGCTGATTACAATGCCGCAATCCGTTTTTTAAAATCTTGGTTAGTTTTAAAGATACTTTCAAATAAAAATTCAACCCTATGAATTTCTTATGGACATTTCGAACTTAAAATTTATTTTGCATTATTTTTCTTTTATATCTAGTTCTTATTGAGGAATTCTTTTCATTGTGACCTTAAAATACTCAGTAATATTCCTGGCATTATTTAAAGCTATTCTTTAATGAAAGCTATTCAAATTTGAAAAAAATATATAATTTATTGACTTTTTACTATCTGCTACACAAAAATTTACATTCCTGCGTAAAAATATTTACAAACATATAACAAAATAAATTTTAAAAAATATATACAATGAAATATTTACATAGTTAAATTATTTATCAGTCTCATATTTTGATACAAATTTACAACAGGTTACAAGGTTTAGTCGACTTCCTCAATCTTTGGCCCCTGTCCTCCCATGCTCTGGCCCTGGTTGGTGTTGAATCCCTTACCGGGGTTCCCAGCTCCGTGCAGTTTGGCCATGAAAGGAGAACACTTCTTCTGTATCTGCTGTAGCTGATGGTCGATCTCTTCCTTATCCGCCAAAGTGTTGTTGTCCAGCCATCGCAGAGTGTCGTCACATTCGTTCTTCACCGTGGACTTGTCGCTATCGTTCAACTTGTCTCCGGCTTCTTCCACAGCTTGTTTCACACTGAACACGTATCCCTCCAGTTGGTTCCTTGCGGCAATGCGTTCTCTCTGTTTGTCGTCTTCCTCTTTGTACCTCTCTGCCTCGGAGACCATCCTGTCGATCTCGTCTTTGGACAGTCGTCCTTTGTTGTTTTGGATCGTGATGTTTTTCGACTTTCCAGAGCTGTTGTCCTTGGCAGAAACATTTAATATTCCATTAGCATCCAGATCGAAGGTGACGTCGATCTTTGGCACTCCCCGAGGAGCTGGAGGGATGCCCGTCAGGTCGAATGTTCCCAGGAGGTTGTTGTCCTTAGTCAGGGCTCTCTCACCCTCGAACACCTGGATGGTAACAGCTGGCTGATTGTCCGAGTAGGTGCTAAAGGTCTGGGTCTGCTTGCAAGGGATTCTCGTGTTTCTTTCAATTATCTTTGTCATTACTCCTCCTACAGTTTCGATACCCAGAGAGAGAGGTGTAACATCAACCAACAAAACGTCCTGAATAGCTGAACTCTGATCTCCACTCAAAATTGCAGCTTGTACCGCAGCTCCATATGCAACCGCTTCATCAGGGTTGATCGAGAGGTTGAGGGCCTTGCCTGAGAAGAAATTCTGTAGCAGGTTTTGGATTTTGGGAATTCTAGTCGATCCTCCGACTAAGACGACATCGTGAATTGAAGATTTGTCGATTTTAGCATCGTTGAGAGCTTTTTCCACAGGGTGTAATGTTGCTCGGAACAAGTCAGCGCAGAGTTCTTCAAATCGAGCACGTGACACTTTGGTGTAAAAATCAATACCTTCGTACAAAGCATCGATCTCGATACTCGCCTCTGTGCTGGATGACAGAGTCCTCTTGGCTCGCTCCGCTGCTGTCCGAAGTCGCCTTATAGCTCTCGGGTTAGCTTTAAGATCTTTGCGGTATTTCCTCTTGAATTCATCTGCTAGGTGATTGACCAGTCGGTTGTCAAAGTCTTCGCCTCCCAAGTGGGTATCTCCTGCTGTTGCTCTAACTTCAAACAATGAACCTTCGTCGATGGTCAAAATAGAAACATCAAAAGTTCCTCCTCCAAGATCAAAGATCAGAACATTTCTCTCGCCTTTCAGGTTCTTGTCTAAGCCGTAGGCCAATGCTGCGGCTGTTGGCTCATTAATGATTCTAAGTACATTCAGGCCAGCAATGGCACCAGCGTCTTTGGTTGCTTGCCTCTGAGAATCATTAAAGTAAGCAGGAACTGTAATTACTGCATCCCTAACAGTGCCTCCTAGGTAAGCCTCGGCAGTTTCTTTCATCTTGGTTAAAACCATAGAACTAATTTCTTCAGGAGCAAATTTCTTTATTTCACCTTTAAATTCAACTTGAATTTTAGGCTTACCACAGTCATTGATGACTTTGAAAGGCCAGTGCTTCATGTCATCTTGGATTTTCGGGTCATCGAATTTCCTGCCGATCAGCCTCTTGGCGTCGAACACTGTGTTCTGCGGGTTCATCACCACCTGGTTCTTGGCCGCATCTCCGATGAGTCGCTCGGTGTCGGTGAACGCCACATAACTCGGTGTCGTCCTGTTGCCTTGGTCGTTGGCGATGATCTCCACCTTCCCCTGTTGCCAGACGCCCACACAGGAGTAGGTCGTTCCCAAGTCGATTCCAACAGCTGGAACTTTAGCTGGCATCTTGATCACTCACTGTAGCACAAATAAACAGTCACTAATGTTTGCACAGTTACTAAACGTAACAAGTATCACACCGGTACACTCGCTTCACCGATATGAGTCGCACTGAATCTGAATTCAAACTGACGACTGCTTCGCGGGTGCGCGCTTATAAGCACAGCTGACGTTTCTAGACTCTTCTCAGCTGTTCGAGGCGGCCACTCTGGAGCCGAGCGCTGATTGGTCCGCTTCGAGAACGTTCTAGAACCGACCTGCGCATGCGCCAGCTGTCGACATCGATTCGCGGTGAACATTCTCGATTCTGCTCGATCTTCTATTTATCTCTTTCTCTCTCTTCCCCCCCCCCCTGTCTCTCTCTATTTCTATCTTTAGTTCTGAATCAGCCTTGTTTTATTCATTCCATCGTTACCGTACATCAATTGCATAATTTTATTCACGGCAATAAAATACAAACGTAGGCTACTCCAATAATACTTTAGTTATACGTTGCTAAAAACGTAGGTATATGTCTTTAATAAAACCTTTTTTTGTACCTTAAATAAAAACTATTTTTTTGCTAACAATATATATGCACCGCTCAATCTCAACAAGACCAAGACCTCGACCAGTCAAATTTGATCAATTCCCAAAATATTTGTCCGTATAAACTATTAAGTGTCTAAAGCAATGCCGAAATGAAAATTTTGTAGTCTATGGTATGCAACTAAATCCCCAACAAGATGACAATTTTCAAAAGTAAAAAAAATATGAAAAGATGATAACTAAACAAAAAATATTATGCCGTCTTCCATGATATGAAATAAATTTTGTAGTAAATATTATGAATGCACCTCTCACGTCTTGCTCAAGATAATCTATTTATTTTAATTAATATTCATAGGGTACGCCTAATTTAGGTATCCAGCATTTATAATTTGAGGTTCTTTAAAACAATTTATTAATTGGCCTTTTCACGTGTTGTAATTTAACAATTTTCACTTAATACAAAGTCAACAAAATTGTACCTAAGTTTTTGTAATGTTAACTTTGTATTAGTGAAAATTGTTCTTTACAATTCTGAATTTCGGTACCTAATTGGGATTCTGTGTCAATAGTGTAGGCCTAAACTGAAGGGACGACGTGCAGATTATCCTATTATCCAAATTTTCGTTTGTAGGCGGTTATAATAATTTTATGTAGGCCTAAGTGAGGAGCCTTCAAAGAGTTTTTACTGACCATAATAAAAGATACCGTACTTGTGTTTAGTCAAAGATGTGTGTTTAGCCTACATGCAGTCATGCATTTTTTCATGAGGGATCCAAATAAACCTGCTGAAGCAAGAAACAAATTTAATAAGCCTATCTAAAATTTCTAAATTTAAGTAGGTAGACCTGCCTAACATATTATTTATTTGATGTCAGATCTAATTGCCTAAATTGACATGATAACGGTAAGATATAATTGACTAAACATTTTGAACCAAGTTTGTTTAGTTTAACCAAAATGATTTTGTTAAATCGGCTAAGGCTCCGGTCTATCTATGAGCCCGAATGCCGCCTCGCGGCCGCGGCCGTAGCGCTAGGCGAGTTTTATGTATGCAGAGGTTAACGGGAATCGTGTTTTAAAATTAACTCATTAAGATAGATTGACTCTTAACTTTTTCTAAAAGTAGAAAGGAGGATCTCGTCTTCTCTAATTTTAGAATTTTTAAATAAAAATTTTTACCTCAGTTATAACTGTCTATAAAATCATCTGTTTTTCTAGTGGCAAGTTTGACATAGATGCTGAGGTTTACGGGGATCATGTTTTAAAACTAACCAAAATTAAAATAAGAGATTTGCTGTTACTTTTTTTTAAAGTAAAGAGACGGATCTGGTCGGCTATGTTTTTAGAATCTATCTTCTTATTTCTATAAGGGTTTCATTTGTTACCGGTACGTCCCTTTTTTTCTCTCGACCTATACTGAACCGATTTTTAAGACTGAGGTGTCATTTTAAAGCTTAGGATATACCGCGTGGGCGAATTGTAATTAAAAAGGTCATGCATATCCTTTCGGGCTTCGCTCCCCTCGCCTTTGGTTTATTTCTAGCGGGTGCTTTAAAATGTTGACCAAATTTCATTATACAATGTTTATAAATGTGAATTACACAGTCATCTTGAGCCAGCTAGTCTATACCTAGAAATGGAAGTTCTAGGGGTGTAGCACGAATTAATTGTTTATAAGCATTCCCAGAAGTCAAAAACCCCCACAACAATATACTTGACTGAAAAATCTATGTGTGAAAACTAAAAAAAAAAAAAAAACGTAAGATCACCCTCTTTAACCATTACAGAAATAGAGATCTCTAACAATTGCCGTGTGGTGGCTGAAAAATCGGGTCCCTTATTCTTTAGTTTTTGAAGTGTAGAGACTCAGGGGTGTTTGTGATTTGACACCTAATTGAAAATCGTTGGAGCAGAATTAAACTACAACGTTTGTATTTAAGGTTTTGCTCTATCTTTTACCGTTTCTACACAATATTGTTGGCATATATCAACATTTTTGTTATATTGCCTATAGATTGCCAGTACAATTGTATTAAGATCATCTACAGGGTGTTTCAGAACTCCCTACCAATATTTTAGGGCATTGTTTCTGCGTTAGAAACATATCTAAATATCATAATTAAATTGTCCGGAAGTCCTTAGTTAACCACACAGCCACCATTTTGTTTTTTTCACATAATAATTTTTATTTCCGTAAGGGATGGTTGTATTAAAATCATATTTGGCATGAATCTTTATCATACCAATGTACATTTCCAGGAAAAAAAATTAATTTTTTCTGCTGTATATTTTCAAAATGGCGGCCATTTTAAATTTTCAAACGCAAATATCTCAAAATCGAAAAATTTTATAAAAATTTTACAAGACACAAAAAAGTTGACAAATTAAATTATCTAACCAATGGTACCAAGTTTTTAAGGGTCTAACAACAAATAACAGAGTTATTGCGATTTTCGCCATGAAAACATTGATTTTTCTGTTAAATGGCCTTAATTTGCATTGATTTTAATGCAAAATCAATGTTTTCATGGCGAAAAATCGCAATAACTCTGTTATTTGGTGTCAGATCCTTACAAACTTGTTACCATTGGTTAGATAATTTAATTTGTCAACTTTTTTGTGTCTTATGTAATTTTTATAAAATTTTCCGATTTTGAGATATTTGCGTTTGAAAATTTAAAATGGCCGCCATTTTAAAAATATACGGCGGAAAAAATTAATTTTTTCCTGGAAATGTACATTGGTATAATAAAGATTCATGCCAAATATGAATTTAATACAACCATCCGTTAGGGAAATAAAAATTACCATATGAAAAAAACAAAATGGCGGCTGTGTGAGTAACTAAAGACTTCCGGACAATTTAAATATGATATTTAGATATGTTTCTAACCCAGAAACAATGCCCTAAGATATTGGTAGGGAGTTCCGAAACACCCTGTATACCTCACTCATAACATTTCACAAATTATTTACTGTGAAGGTTTATTGATTTTATCTTTCTCTGTACAATTTATATAGTTTCTTATACAAATTGAAGTTCCTCCTTCTAATCTTTCTTGCCTGCAGAATGAAGATACAATATTAAAATACAAAATTTTTGACAGATCGATAAATTCTTGTTTAACCTAGTGCTCACTCAGGCAAATAGTGCAAAATTTTTCATTTTAAATATAATTATTTAAAACTAGTGCTCATAGAGGCAATAGCCCCTAATCATAAAATTAAAATAGCATTACCAGTTCTTCACTACGAAAGTTTCCAGAAGATTTAATTTTAATTAATATATTTTAACTAATATATTTTAACAATACCGTTTGAATAGGCCCCTCGCCGCCAAAGCACTCTTTACAATCCTGTACTATTAAGCCACCTATTTGTAAATGCTTAATTTTGCTTGTTGTTAAAAAAATAGATCTTTGAAAAATAAGTTTTTGAAAAAAATCGTCGTCCTTGTACTGATCTCGAATTTCATCTAAAAATATTTAATTACATTCATATAATTAGTAATAAGAATAACCTTTTTATTTTGCTCGGGTGGCATCACTGTATGTAAAACAGATTCAAACTAAGTGGAACGTTAAAATTTTATATTTGGTGTGCAAGGCTTAAAGGAATGTCGTAGTAATTGTAAGTATAATTTATTCTATTTTATTACTGTATAACTTTCAGATTTTAAAACCAAATTTCATTAAAATAATTCGTAGTAAATGTAAAGGCTTGTAATTATGTTTTAAGTAGAGAAAATACGTAAACAACTGAGTTTCAAGTCTTGTCCTTAACATGATTTTCACATGAAAGATTAAATGATTTTTATTGATTTTATTGATTGCATTTTAATGAACTTAGTATTAGACTTACCTGTTGCTAATTGATGTGTATCATGTTTCCCAGACGAAGATCATTCCTTCCTGGTAGTCCTGTATGCCAACCATTTGCACACCAAGTCGAGAAATTAAAAGTAAGACCCACCCATTATTTTTATTCTGTATTGGTTTGGGGAATATGTATCATTATATATATAAACCATTGATTTGAACTTTAATAAAAAGTAGATTTGAAGAAGAGTCTCTATTAATTGCCTGGTATCTCACCTAAAGGTTATTAAATCTAAATTCCAACATATTTATACCTAATTGGTCAACTTTGGTATAGATATTATGCGCAACTCTGCTAATTTAGTAACATAATTCAAGTGAGATACCTAGGCTAAATAATCTTTAGCCGAAATGGCTATGTATAATCTTAATTACCTTTTAAAGGATGAGTTGACTTATGAGTTGCTTATCAGAGGTCAGGAGATTATTTTTGATAATGTAGAATCATTAAGGAAGCAGCTCCGGAAATGTTTAAATAGGTACCCCTAAAGATGTCCGTAATTTAAACGGAAAAATTAGCCTCAAATCTGAAGTGGACACCATCAAAACCAAATTGGATGCCTTGGAACTGCTATTGGAACAATGTCAAGAAAATGCTTCAAACTTACAAGTAGCGAAAATAAATGCTAAACTCAATCACCTGCAGTTAAGGATAGATAATTTATCAAAGTGTAAGGTTGATAGCACTTACCAGGCAGCTGTTGATGAATTCAATACCAGAATTCCGAATTGTACTACCAGATTCAAAGGTATAAAGGAGAAGATTCCGGAGGGAGAATTAAATTTATTTGAAGAGCAGCTTAACAAGTCCATGATGGAAGACGAAGAAGACAATGAGAAGAAGGGCCAACTTCTACTGACTACACCTCCAGCCCATACTTCGACGCCTACCCAAAATCAGCCTAACATGGAAATCATGGACCAGCCGGCAAAAGAATCAGGCCTACAGATGTTTAATTTCCCAGCACAACCCAGCACATCAGCGCCGAGTCACCCCACAGGAAATGTTAATATTTTCAATAAATTACCAAATCCCGTAGAAATTTACTTGAATAAATTCACTACATGCAAAATGGTCTAGATGTTGGACAGCTCATGAAATTTCTCAGGAATTTTACAGAGATAAGAAACCAAACTAGTCTAACTCAAGATCAACTGTATAAAATCTTACCTGGTTATACTACTGCTCCTTTATTAAATACCATCTTAGCCTGTAAAGCCTCACAGAAAAACTTAGATGAATTACATCAGGAAATAATTAGCACCTACATACCAGTCATTTTGAAAGAAAAACTTAAACAAGATTTAATTTTTAGGCCGCAGAAACCACACGAGCCTCTTGCTATATATATCAATGAAATTAAAATGCATCAGAAAATCCTTCAAACGAACCTGTCAGAAACAGAGTTGGTAGCCTTCATAAAAAATGGTATCAGCCCAGAAATGAGAAACAAACTCGTTTTTGAGAAAAATCCCATGACATTTAAGGATCTGGATGAATTGTGCATCAACTTAAATAACGTGCAATTCAATGACCGTGTGAGAGAAAACTTACAGTATAATTCTGCAGCACAGACACAGAGTGTGAATTACGGAAATTCCAATGCCAATTATCAGACACCTAGGAGTCAAGCACAGCGCAGTTATCCAAACGGGGAGAAAATCTGCTATAACTGCAATCGTAAAGACCATTTCGAAATACTGTTACCGTCCAAGAAACCAAAAAAACTCATAGATTCGGGAGTAACAGCCCCTCCTCCAACCAACAACTGTACTCCCGAGAAAATTAACGCGGACAAAAATTTAAGTTCTCAAAATGTCCCCTTTAAAGGCCAATTTCGTAAATTAGTAAAAGGCTGGAATAAATTTAAATCACCTCAGCTCACTAAGGTTAAAGGGAAAGTAAGACAAACATTACCACATATAAAGGTCTCTATGGATAAAGAATTAATTATAGATGCTTTAATAGATACGGGAGCGAGTAAGAATTTTATCAGCAAACAGTTATTCGAGGCCTTATCAATCCGGAAACTAGTTATATGGAATAAGAATTATTCCGGGACAATTTTAGCAGCAAATGACTCGCAGATGAATATAATTACCGAATGTAAAATCAAGATACGCATTAATAATTTTACCTGGAATGAGGAATTTTTGGTGATTGAACAAAATCATTACGACATGATTTTAGGCACCCCATATATCTACAGAACGGGATTAATTATTGATTTATTGGACAAAACCTGTTATTTTAAGTTTAGTCCTAAGATTAAGATTTCCTTGTATATAGAAGAAGAACCGGAATGGCTAACCATGAATAACATTAAAATTGGTACACCCGAAATGACAGCTGAAATTGAGAATTTAATTCAACTTTATCCAAATGTATTTACGGATAAAATAGGACAAGCCCTAGATCTGGAAGTAGAATTACAAGTTACAGACAACGAACCCGTTTGTATTCGCCCGTATTATTTAAGTCCCCCAGCTTTAAAGAAAATGAAATCAATCATAGACGAATGGTTAAAACAAGACATCATAGAACCTTCTACAAGTAATTATAGCAGTCCGGCCTTTTTAACTAAATCAGATCGCTTAGTTGTAAATTATGCTGAGTTAAATAAGAAATTGGTAAAAATGAATTACCCGATTGGAGATTTACAAAATATGTATCAACACTTAAGAGGAGGACATTTTTTTACCATAATCGATCTCAACAAAGCATTTTTACAATGCCCCCTAGCTGAAAATTCTCGAGATATCACATCGTTTATCACAATATTTGGCAAATACAGAATGAAGAGAGTATGTTTTGGATTGCAAGTCGGTAGTTCAGTGTTATCCAGTTATCTAGATAAAGTTTTTCATGACATCAAATTTAAATATCTGATTAATTTTTGTGACGATATTGTCATCTATAGCTCTGATAAGGAATCGCATTTGAATCATGTAAAAGAAGTTGTCAAAAGGCTATCTGATCACAAGCTTACGGTAAATGTCAACAAAGCAAAGTTTTTTTGTTCCGAGATTAGTTTTCTGGGTCATATAATAAAAAACAACACCGTGACTATTGACCCAGAGCGAACCGTTAACGTCCGGAAATTTCCTATTCCCAAGAACATTAGAGAAGTTAAGAGATTTACCGGAATGTGTTCATATTGGAGTAAATACATACCCAAATATGCCGAAATATGTATGCCGTTGCATGCTCTGAAGAAAAAAGGAGTAAAATTTAAATGGAGCCCTGAATGTCAAGAAGCCTTCGAGACATTGAAAGAAAAAATTTCAAACCCACCCATCTTACAATTGGCCGATTTCTCGAAACCCTTTGTATTGCAAACAGATGCGTCTAAATTTGGAGCAGCCGGTGTGCTTTTGCAAGCTAACGATCAAGGTGACTTGTTGCCCATAGCTTATTATTCCAAAAAATTTACGGATACAGAAATGAAATACAGTATTTATGAGAAAGAAGCCTATTCTGTAATCCTGTGTCAAGAAAAATGGCATGAGTTCTTGGAGGTACAGCCCTTTAAATTGATTACGGATAATCAAGCATTAAGTTACGTACTCAACTCCAAACGTAAATTAGGAAGGTTATCGAGATGGGTCGAACGTCTTCTCAACTTGCCATTTACAATAGAACATTGTAAGGGGACGGAAAACGTAATAGCAGACGCTTTGTCAAGATTATATGGAGATGAAAACACCAAAGATCAAGAATCGACAAAATCCGAAAACATCCATGATGGTTACGCAAGGAAAAAGGTTAGTGATAAGCCAATTAAACGAGGAAATGTAAATATTGTACATAATAATTTAAGTTCAACTATTGAGATAAAGGAAGAGAAATATTTTAATAACCTAATAAATGAATTGCCATTAGCATTTACGGATTTGCAAAAACATCAAAAGGAGGACGCTGAATGTTGTAAAATAATTGAGAGTATTAATAACAAAACAAATCAAGAATGTTATTTTCTCAAAAAAGAATTATTGATGTATAACAACGGAAGAGGACAATCACGCATTTATTTGCCAAGTCGACTAATCAACATGGTATTTACTTTTTACCATAATACCATATTTGGAGGACATTTAGGTATAGCACGGACCCAAGCAAAAATCAATGAGTATTTTTATCATCCACGACTTGACGCTTTAGTTAAAGAGAGAGTGCTAAGTTGTAAAATATGTCAGATGTCTAAATCAGCCCAAAGAAAATATGAAGGAAAATTAATCTCGATTCCCATAAAGAGAGCTATGGACACGGTTTTCATAGATATATTAGGCCCGTTACCTAGGAGCAAATCTGGAAATAAATATATTTTAATTATGGTGGACGGATTTACGAGATATGTATGGTTATACGCCTTGAGAGACTGTAATTCACGCCAAATAATACAGAAGTTAAATGCTACTTTCTCTGATTTTTCTATGCCCCGAATTCTGGTATCGGACAACGCTTCCTATTTCGTATCTAAGGAATTCAAGAGCTATTTATTCCGACACTACATTGAACACAGAAGAATTTCTATTTATGCTCCGAGTGGAAATCGTGCCGAAAGAAATTTGAGAAATTTAACAGCTTTACTCCGTTGTTTTTATCACCAAAATCAAACTCATTGGGACCAAGAAATTGGAAATATCCAAATATGCCTAAATACAGCCCAAAATTCAGCAACTGGAAATACTGCATTTAAATTAATGTTTTTTCACGATTGCAACAATGCTTTATCGAACATCTGGAACCTTCAAGACTTCTTATCTGATGAGTATAGTGTGGACGAAAGAAGAGAAAATTTGAAACGAGCGCTAATTAATGTCAAGAGGAATATTCAAGCTAACCGAAAACGGCTGAAATATCAAGATCCGAGGTCAAGACATCCTTTCAAGATTCACGATTTAGTCCTCATCAAAACTCATTATTTGAGCAAGAAAATAAATCATTTTTCCAAGAAATTAGCGATTCGATACATAGATCCCTATAGAATTTTGTATTTTATAACTGATGTGACAGTACTACTACAAAATACGGAAAATTTGTCTGAAGTGAAGAAAGTGCATATAAAGGATTTAAAAGGCATTTAAAGATTGAAATGTTTGCTTTTGTTAAGTTAAAAATTTGTTTAGAGGAAGGTATTTTGTTTACAAATATTAGTTATAAGTTATTTTATTAAGATGTAAAGAAAATATATTTTTTTAATTGTTATATTCTGTTGAGAAAAGGATAAAAGGACTTATTTTTGTATGGAAGAATCGGAATTAAATGTTAAATAGTTAAAAGATTTTGAAATTTTTTTTATCGATTGGTTTAGGAAGCGAATGTAAATTGAATAAATGGGTGCGAAAGACGAATGTTTCAGAGAGTAAATGTGAGCGAACAGTTATCTGATTGTGATGAATGAGAGATTGAATGATTGATCAAACACTACACGCGAAAACACGACACTCCACACTAAAACATAAAACCCCGGGACACACACACGAACACCACACGACACACGCACAAGTCAAACGGCAACTGAAGCTGTCTTGTCCGTAACCAATTGAAACTGGTTTATCGTTATTTTGGGTATTTCCTGCAAGTCATTGTACGGGGAATCCCGACTCTTCCTAACGAAAATAGGCCCTACTCAAACGAATTGCGAACATTGTAATATAAAAGAATTATTTAAGGATTTTCCATTTAAACGCTAGAATACTGAGATGTGAGATAAAATCATGAAGTGTATTTAAGGTTTGTTATAGGAGAATGATTATTATTTTATTTTGAGTTGGTAAATAATGAATAAGTGTATTGCCCCAATGTATTGTCCTTACGAACATTTACCTGCCATCTGTTGGGAAACCCACAAACTAAATGGACATTAGGATGATATCCTGCCGTCTCGCGGGAAATTTTTGAAGTTTAAGATTTGTTTAAAATGGATTTATTTGTTTGGGATGAATAATTAAAAGGGAAATAAAAATATGTATTCTTGGATATTAAAATTTTAGCAGAGGAAATTGTTGATTTTAGAGAGTTTTGCAATTAAATATTTTTTTTGAAGGGGCGGATAATTTGTACTGATCTCGAATTTCATCTAAAAATATTTAATTACATTCATATAATTAGTAATAAGAATAACCTTTTTATTTTGCTCGGGTGGCATCACTGTATGTAAAACAGATTCAAACTAAGTGGAACGTTAAAATTTTATATTTGGTGTGCAAGGCTTAAAGGAATGTCGTAGTAATTGTAAGTATAATTTATTCTATTTTATTACTGTATAACTTTCAGATTTTAAAACCAAATTTCATTAAAATAATTCGTAGTAAATGTAAAGGCTTGTAATTATGTTTTAAGTAGAGAAAATACGTAAACAACTGAGTTTCAAGTCTTGTCCTTAACATGATTTTCACATGAAAGATTAAATGATTTTTATTGATTTTATTGATTGCATTTTAATGAACTTAGTATTAGACTTACCTGTTGCTAATTGATGTGTATCATGTTTCCCAGACGAAGATCATTCCTTCCTGGTAGTCCTGTATGCCAACCATTTGCACACCAAGTCGAGAAATTAAAAGTAAGACCCACCCATTATTTTTATTCTGTATTGGTTTGGGGAATATGTATCATATATATAAACCATTGATTTGAACTTTAATAAAAAGTAGATTTGAAGAAGAGTCTCTATTAATTGCCTGGTATCTCACCTAAAGGTTATTAAATCTAAATTCCAACATATTTATACCTAATTGGTCAACTTTGGTATACACACCAATACTTATGTATACACACCAATACTTATGTATACTTTGGTATACACACCAATCTCATTTCAATATAAATGAGTTAAGCGGCAATGAATAAAAAATGACGGATGCTCAGCATCCATTTTAGGGTCAGTAAACTTTCAGTTCTTACATCATAACCTACATACTTATTTAAGTACATAATCTTGTTTGTCCTAAAATTAAATAGATATTTTCACTCCTGTCAGATTTTGTTATTTTTTCATCACCAAATTTAACACGGCATCTCAAAGTAGATCTTCACACTCACTGTCAATATGTTCCCATCCTAATCAAAACACTTCATTTCGTGTAAACAAAGCAGTCTTAAAAAAACAAAAATACAAATCCCCTGGCGACCATGAAAGTCGGCACCAAAACCTGTCCATCGGCAAAAATCATCGAAGCGTTATTAATGCCACAATGAAAGTCGGCACCAGGAAGGTTTTGCAGTGGCCTCAGGTAGTCTCCCCTCCACAGCGCCGTCTTACCCCTATTTCTCTTGTCTTTTGCCCCCTTGCTAACTCTCTCACCCACCACTTCCCTTAGATCAGTGCAGGGTTCAGCTCCATTGATGATTTTGACATTCCTCTATCGATTACTGTCGACCCTTGGAAGTATTTGCTGCACCGATGGTCAGTCGGGTGCTCTGTTTCCAATTTTTAAATCACTCGTTTAGGTCACTCGTTTTTTAAGACAGTAAAATGCGGATAACCTACTGAGACAGTAATTAGTTTCTTACGAACAAATACCTCAAGTATTTATTTTTTTAGGTAATATGTAAAAGAATGTAAATGTTTGGGAGCAATACGTTAGATGATGTATTTAAACTGTAAAAAAATATACACGTAAGTTCGTTACAGTTTTGTCCTGCATCTGCAAATATATAAAGTAACAGATAAGAAACGCCTAGGCATACAGCCTTCTATAAAGAAACAATTAAACTGATTAATAGTAGAACCGGAACATAATAAGTTCAACAATCCAGTAACATAATTTTGTAACGATGAATTTAAGCTTTTACGAACCGGATCTACTAAATACATTTGTCTAAAATATAATAAGAGTTGTCACGATTTATTCATATTATCGTGTAAGATATGTTGTGGTCAACGTTTTATGAACGAATAACATGAAAATCACAAGTATGGAGAGTAAAAAATGTATACTTAACTATACGTTAATAAAACCATTAATTTAAGGATGATTCCTTAATTATGTTGATAGTCAATAAAATATATTCTAGATTAATATCGTCTACACAGCCTGTAATTTTATGCAAATAGGCCTAAGCCCCGTCCGTGAGTTGGTAATGACATTGGGGGTTTCAAGTTATCACAGGGGGTAATGTTCAGAGAGTGAATAGTGATGTCGGGGTATGAGCGTGAGGGGAGGTAAAAGTGGAAGGAGGAACCGGCGTGGCAGGTGCCGACTTTCATGGTGTCATGGCGGCCGCTCCCGGGACGGGTGCCGAGTTTCATTGTTTTTTTTTTTTATAGCGACTAAGAACTGGTGCCGACTTCCGTAGTCCCGAATCCCCTACCCCAAGGTCAGCAAGGTTGGGATTCTACCCAAGTGTTTGAACCGCGGCATGGTGAGCGCTGTCTCTGTTTTTAGCACTGTCCGTCTCATTTACTCTGGGGACGTTTCCGCCCTGTTTCCTTCACATCCAGTGAAGTCATGCGTAGATTTTGGACTGTAGAGAACATTCCTCTCTTTAGACTATACATAGAGAATCTTTCTGAAAAATATTTCAGGAGAACATTTCCCCATTTTATTGCAAAGTTTTTTAACTGCTACTTTTTCCCTAGTATGTAGGATCCGTCTTTGATTTTAACTCTCTCCTATAATTCTGCAATTTATGAAATGACCAAAATGTTTCTGGGAAAATTCAGCTAACAGAATAATAACAGTTAACCTATTAGAGGTTCGGTAATATGCTTATAGTAGATTAGAAAGAACTCATTTCAATTTTAAATTACAATACAAAGTAATTTTAGACTTTAGATACGACCAAATAATTTAGGAGATAATAGACAATAGACAAATTCTTTATTAACATAACATAGAGAAATGCAATGGCGTCAATTTTACATAGTTTTTTTTTTTTTTTTCTTCATTAGGCCAGTCCAGGTTCTTCATTCTTCCTCCAGTCCAGGAATTCATCGATGGAGTAAAATGGTTGGTCAATGAGCCAGTTGGTCAGGGCTGTCTTCAATTTCTTCATGTTCAGCATCTTTAGATCTTCTGGTAGGAGGTTAAAGAGTTTTCTCCCCATGTATGATGGTTTCCTCTCGAATGATGCAGTGTGATGTAGAGGAAGGTGAAAGTTTGATGCATGACGGGTGTTGTATGTGTGTATATCATGGCCTCGTTGCAGCTGTTCGATTGTGGCATATAGTATGACTTCTTTTATGTATAGGCCAATGACTGTTAACACATTTGCAGTTTTGAAGGCATTTCTGCAGCTCTCCCTTGGGCCAAGGCCGACCATAATTCTGATTGCTCTTTTCTGAAGAAGCAGAATTCTATTAAGGTTCCCTGCTGTTGTGCCTCCCCAAACTGCAAGGCCGTATCGCAAGTGGGACTCGAACAATGCATGGTAGGCAGTTTTTGTTGTAACTTCGTCACTCACAAAGTTTAATCTTTTCAAAACATATAAGCAGGAGTTCAGCTTTTTGGAGAGTGTATCAATGTGATTGTTCCAGGATAGGGCATTGTCGATAGTCATTCCTAGAAATTTTGTCTGGCTTTCCATTGACACTTCTGGCAGCTCTGGGACTTCTTCCTGTCTTCTCCCAAAAGCTAGTTGTTTGGTTTTTTCAGCGTTTACAACTAAGTCATTTTCATGACAGTATTGATACGCCTTATTTAGTGCAATGTAAGAGTTGATGGCCAAGTTGTTTGGTGATGACGCGGCGACTAAAAGTGTCGTATCATCAGCGTACATTAGTTAGAGGAGTACAGTGCATTCCTAGATATTGTGGCATGTCATTTGTCAGGAGAATGAATAGGACTGGTCCCAATACCGATCCCTGAGGCACACCCCTATTTATGAGTAAAGGGTTGGATCTTACTTCTTGGCGTATGTTTTTTTGTGTGTATTGAATCTCAACAACCTGGCTTCTTCCTTCTAAATAACTCCTGAACCACGCGTGGGCTTGTTCTTTCACACCAAGTTTTTCAAGTTTGTTGAGGATCAGTTCGTGTCCCAAACAATCAAAAGCTTTGCTGAAGTCCAGCATAATACCAGTAACCAGATGTTTTTCTTCCAAGCTATCGATTATGAATTCCGCAAGTTTGATTATGGCAGATGTTGTGGATCTTCCCTTGATGAAGCCGTGTTGGCTTTCTGTTAACAGGTTGTTATATTCGCAGTGGTCCATTAATCGTTTTAAAAATACTTTCTCAATTACTTTGGAAAAGGTTGAGATTAATGATATTGGTCTGTAGTTTTTTACTTCAGTCTGGTTTCCACTTTTTAGCTTGGGGTATACTTTACTTTGTTTAAGTGCGGCTGGAAAGTGGCCTTGAGTAAGGGATAAGTTTGTTATTTTGACTAGAGATGGGATTAAAGCTTTTTTGCAGTGTTTCAGTATCTTTGCTGAAATTTCATCTAATCCTGACGAGGTTTTGGGTTTGAGATTGTCGATGATCTCTTCAATTTCTCGTTCATTAGTGAAAGGTAGCTGTGTTAAATCGTTATCTGTGGTTTGTTGAGGTACAGGTTGTTTTGTGACTTTTGGCTGGTTTTTGAGGGTAATTTCTGCAATACTGGTAAAAAACTGGTTGAAGTGATTAGCAATTGTGTGGGGGTTGGTGACGATCTCACGTCCTATGGCAATTTGCGGTTGTGTTGTTTTTTGTTGATTATTCTTCCTCTCATTGTTTATGACTTGCCATAAGGCCTTGGATTTATTTTCAGCATTTGCTATGTGATCTGCTGATGCTTGGCGTTTTATTGATTTTAGCCTCATGTCATAATCTTTCTTTGCCTTGCTCATATAATTTTTATCTGCTGGCGCTCCAGTGAGTTCATATTTTCGGAGACATTGTAGATAGACTTGTTTCAGTCGATTTGTTTCTCCGTCAGCATCCTTGGGCAGTTTCCTTCCTCCTCCTTGGGCGGACATTTTTCCTAGGGCAAGTTGAGTTCAGATTGATGACAACTGTTGACAGAAAATTATTGTAGGCTGTTTCTTCTAAGTCTGTGTTGTGTACATTTTGCCAGTCTTCATTTTCCAACTGAGCCTTTAGTAGGTTAAGGTTTCTTTGGTTTAATATTCTGCGCATTGTACTTTGTTGTTTTGGTGGATCTGTTGTGTACTTTATTTCACAGACTTGAGCTGTGTGGTCAGAAACTCCAGCATGGATGACATTAGTAGTTATTTCATCTGTGTCCATATTTGTACAGATGAAATCTATTGATGTCTTAGATGTAGGGGTGACTCGTGTTGGAGGAAGTGGTAGTCTAGTGATGTTGTGGCTGCTTAAGGTGTCATTTAGCATATAATTCTCCCTGCCTTTTTTCAGACTGTCAACATTTATGTCTCCCATAATCAGAATAGGGTGATTCTCAGCCCTCGTTTCTTCAATCGTTGCTGAGAGTAACGTTAAAGCTTCTTCCAGTTGTCCTGCTGGGGTTCTGTAGACGCCTAAAATGTATAGCTGTCTTTTACCTAATGATACTTTGATCATGCCCATCTCATATTTCTATAATCTATAATTAATCTAGAATATCTCTCATATTCTATAATTAGTATGAGATGAGGCTAGTAGGGTTGGATAAAAACAAACCCTACAGGATATTTTCCGGTTAAAATAATGAATACTGAAACATTTTGTATAATGGGTGACTTTTTACTAATTGCGTAAGATACAAATGTAAGATCCACATATTCTTTAGAAATTTCTGATTAATTTTGGTTAAATCATAACCGGCCATGACAAATGATCGGTTGAGGTCGGCTAAAAACTAATGGAGAAATGTCCTTCAAATATTACTATCTGTAAGGTTCATGAAATACATAAATAATAACACAAAACACAACACTAAGTAGGTATTTTAATTTTTTTAATGAATTCAGAACGCTGTGCAATATGGCGCATAACTGTAGCACTCAAAGAAACTTCAACATTATTGAATTCTTTTACTTTAAAAAAACTTGTTAAAATTAGAAAAGTTGTGTTTAGTAATTTATTCTCTGTGTTTTAGTTCATGAAAATTTTATCATCATACAGTATTTTAATTCTGTATACATAACACCTAAGCCTTAACACGTTTTATCCAATTGAAATTTTACTGCATAATTATGCCTCTTTCACTTTACAATGTATGAATGTATTTTTAGTAAACGAAACAAAATATAAATTTATTAATAAAGATATAACTAGGATTATACTCCAATAAACCTTGCAAAAACATTCTTGGAGTTATACAATAAATAAAAGTATTATTGTTGGTAAAATATTGGTGACAACTAAGTACTGTGGTAGCCAAACGATAAAAAAAGCTGAGCAAACAATTATTCAATTCACCTTTAAAGCCTACTCCTAGTCCCTGCATAACCAGCTTCTGGACTGCTGGTTAGTCTGCACTTCTGTACTCCAGCCACCACAAGAGATGTCCGTTGAGGGCGGGGCTAAGCGCAGATGTGATCTTAAAACAACAAATTAGATCTAAGCGATGTTGCCATACTTATTCCTTGCTGAGCACCTCAGGCCTAATTTCATTAATCACCTGTTTAAAATAATTAAATGTACAAAAGTAAAAAATTGTAAGTAAACAGTCCAAAATAAAGTGTGCAATATGGCAGCGCCTATCTCCTACTGGGCACAGATCAACGGACATCTCTCGTGGTGTACAAATCTTGATATGAATTGCTAAATTGCAATCGTGTGGCATTTAGGTCAAACCCAACTGTCTCAAATTTCCCAAAAAAAAAAAATTTTTTTTAAGAGATTCAGGGCTGGCTCTGGATTTTTTGGCACCCTACGTGAAGTATTTTTAGACCCCCCCCCCACAGCAATTTGTTCAGATGTTATTCAGAATAAAATAGTTTATATTTATAATTAAACTATTACTATCAATTTAATATGAGATAAAGCACTTGCAATTTACATACTATTATTTGCATTTAATTATTGTTTTTCAATTGCAAATTACTGCTATGGAACGCCAATTGAGGGCACACTTCTGCACTTCACCGCTGATATCAGGCACTCTATACCACCAATTGAGGCAATCCTGGACTGCTCTAACATGAATCAGGGTCGTTTTTTGCCGCCAATTGAGGGCACCCTTTACCACCTTGATCTCATCAGAGGCGCCCATCTGAGGGCGCTCGACTACACCAAAATGGCACCCTTTAGGCTCGGCGCCCTATGGGACCGCCTACATGGTAGTGCCGGTCTTGCAAATGTTTCAATTAAGACAATTCATATGTGTTCACTATCGTATGGATGCACCAATTTTGACAAATACCCAAGTGATCGCAAATTCTAGCATACCACAAAAAAACATGCACGCTGGTGTAACCCAAGGTTCATTGGCATTTTGCATGTTTGTCGCCATATTGCTGTTGTAACCCTACAAGTTAATGCAAACTAGTGCATTCAAATACCAAATTTGATCATATTATAGACTATATTATATTATTGAGGTACAGGGGTTTCGTTGATTTATCATAAGAATAACATAGAAAACCGATTTTTGGATTTTCTCAGTAACCTGTTAAGCAGGGGTGCAGATTATGTCCGATCTGGCAATCTAGGATTGGAGGAAATTTCAAGGTGTCTGGGCAAGTTTTAGAGAAATTATAAATTTTTTTTGTGATTTTCCTTTTTTTAATAATTGAAGTTAAAAACTGAGATAATTGAAGCAGTTTTGATTTAATTTTAATTACTTGTGTTTTAATATAATAAACTAAAAAAAAAAAAAAAAAAAACAGTTATCATTTTACTGCTCTATTGTAAGCTGTTGAGTTTTAAGGCATATACGTCACCGTATCTTAGGGGAAATCTTTGATCCGTAATAGTACAATTAATTGAGAGAAATTTGAGGAGTCGATACTGAAGTTAAAAAAAAAAAATTAATATACTAAATTGTTTAATGTTTCAAGTGCTTTTAAGTGGGTGCCAAAAATCCCATAAACACATTTTTAACCTTTTTGAAACTTCATAAAAAACCCGATTGCCGATTTTTGCAGTATGAACATCGTTGACATTAAAATTTATAACACTCGATTAGTATATTCCACCATTTTAAGGTCCTACATACATATAGATCCCTAAGTTTTATGGATGGAAGGCGCCGCTGCGGAAGACGCGTGCCACGCACCATAGGCATTGATGCGCCGACAGTGGCGGAGCGCCTGGTTTAATTACAACAAAAGTAATAGATCGTATTAGTTTTATATTTTATGATAGACTTTAATAGATGAATTATTCAGTTTGTTTCCCTCCCGTGACGCCCACTGAAAAAAAACAAAAAACAAAAACTTAAGCAGTACATACCAAGTTTTTTAAATAAACGAGGTCATGGCGCAACTAAAACAGGCCCTTGGACCGGCCCTACTTCTCTTTAGGAAGAAAAAATTAAAACATAAGGATAATATTGACAATCTGACAAAACTGTCATTATATCCAGAGTGGAAGCTAAAAGCAAGCTGGTTATATGCTAACGACAACCGACCTTTCTGAATTTTGATATAAATAACACTGTACATAGTAACATGCAGTACTGTACATATTAACATAAATAGTGAACATTGTTTATTTATTTATTGGTACTGGAGGGAGTTTGGAGTGGTGGAAAATGATGTGTGTTTTTTTGGGAGTAAAGTTCATTGTGTCCGTCAGAAAATTTCCTGAGGGAGTCAAAGTTGCACTTTACTCCTACATACACAAATAACTGGATGTTACATAAAACCAGGCTGTTCACAATGTAATAACTGTAATTATGATGGCATTGTAACATTATCAAAGATATGAACATGAGGTAATGATACACTAATTATGACCTTTGACTAATGCTAACCTACTTAGCTTGACCCCAACTTCGTGACAGTTGTACTATGAATTGCATCTGTTTTAACCACAAAGGATGATGGGGTTCTGATGAAAGATTGATATTTACAAATGTTAACATGATATATTTGATATTTTCACATTTCTTTATTTAGGTAGGTACCGATAAACAATATAAGTGTGATAGCTGGAAAGCGAGTGATTAACGAAATAACAAGGCTAATCTTACAATCTTACATTAAAATTTTTATAAATAACAAATAATTATACAAAATATGAGCAAACAAAAAGATCACAAAAATTAAATAATCTTGCTTTTACCATGACTTTTGTATATAGAGCATGATTTTAAGTAAATATAAAAATTTATTTTGATACTCGATGTTTGCTAGGGAACATAATAAGTTTTAAAATGAGTACTTCTGTTGCCAAGATTTTTTTTTACCAAAATAGAAGTTTGACCCTCAAGCTGTCAACTACTCCAAGTAGTGGTGCCATTTACGGTGGAAGCTCTATTAACAGACCTCGGATCAACTGCACAACGGAGTAACCAACCGTTTTCCAGAAATGTAGAAACTTCCGTGCGAATCAATCTTGTAATCATGATCTAAAAATAACTTTCATGTTTGAACAGTTTGCTCTCAATATTTGTGTATGCAATGTTTACTGGGCTGTGTTTGCTAATTTTGTTATTTAACAGTTTTGGTACCACAACTGTGTGTAGGGTCTATAATTTATTAACTAATTTATTGCATTAGAAATAATTTATTGGATTGAAACAATTTAACAAAATTTAAATGTTTAAGAGATTTCAAACTTATTTATGGTATTATTTTGTTTAAAAAGAACACAAACTAAAAGAGCCAAACTTAGGCGTTGTTCCTTGGTCACACAATTCGCTTAATATCAGGCATTTGCCAGCTCTTGGGACAAAGTTTTAAATGTAGTAATAATAATCTATTTACTTCATGTCCATAAATGGCTCTAAAGTTCACAACTTAACTCCAATAATTTTCACTAAGCTAACATTTTCAACAAATCTTTTTTAGCACCAGAATTTTCACATTAAAATTTATTTTGCAAGAAACCAGTTCAATACTATCAAAATAATAGTATTGTAAATATCATAATTCGAAGTAAGCCTACTAATTGTATTTTGAGATAGCGAACTGAAAAATCATAAAACTTCACAAAAGGTATTTTAAAATTTAATAAATATAAAGTCATGGCTACCGAAAAAAGTATTACAGAGACTTTTCATTAGACTTTAATGGAGGGAACATCATACAATTTTCTGTGGTTTTTATTGATTTCTAATCTATTGGAATTAGGTAGGCAAGTTTTGTTCCTGTTGCAAACATTAAAGTATAAAGAAGTGAATACAAAGAATATTTTACATGTAACAACAATATTTAATCGGAGTGCTCAAAATTAAAACTGTATAAGGTATTTGAATTTGTATTTCACGTTGAAAACAAAAACAGTCTTACAACACTTATTAGCACAGATATGGTGCAGATAAAATAACACGACCAACATTCAGTTAATTTACATTGGAGTAAACAGTAAAATAGGAAATTAAGTATCGCTTTTTATTGACAACTCGGGTAGACAACATGAGGCAAGACATGGGAACTTTGAGTTGTGCCAACAACAGTATCAAACAATAAACAATTTATAAAAGTGAAAATGACTCCTACAACATTTAACTTTCGTGGTGAATTACAGGACAGCGAGGTAGTATTTAACGCAGATGGAAACACCTAAACGCATCATCCAACATTTTTGCTTTACACAGTCGTTAACAGAACAATCCTTAAACGTAAGACAAATTTTTAAATTATACAATTAAAAAGCACAATATTAATACTGGACAGCTTTTTCACAATGCGTTTCACACAACTTAAATCTAAAATATACTTAATTATATAAGGTATTACATTTAAATTCATTTAAATATTATTTGAGATAATTACTATGTGACTAGTTTTTTTTATAAAATGTAAAAAAGCCAAAAATAAAAGAATTTCTGATCACCTAAACCTTTACATAATTTATTTACTTAAAACATAACAAGTTAGGCCTATTTTTTGTCATTAAAATGGTGTTTTTACCAATGAATTATAAAAAAGATGTACATATGTGAAATGCTGATTCCCAAAAATAACAAAACTGGGCTCCACATATAAACATTAAGAAAAAAAGTGTATAAAAAATAAAATTTTATAAAGCTATGAAAATCTGAATCAATTTATGAGCACATCTGACAACATTCATGGGGTATACTGTAAATGAAGCAATGGCAACAAAATAGGAAAATAAATAAACTATGATGTACAATCTTGTATCTCAATATGTAAAAAAAACTCATGGCAATCGATACGCTAACATATAGGCCATTTATATTTTATTTAAAGCTCTTACACCTAATATATCATTTAAATTCTCTCTCAGCATATATTGAATAGAAAAGTACAGAGTATAAGATCATTAGAACAAAAATTGCCTTTGGCGGTCAAAGAAAAAAGGCCCAGTTTTGATGTTCTCTGCTAAGAAGCAATACGTAGTCTTGGTAACAACTCTAGAGAGGCGTCAGAACCTTATGATTTTAAGGAACACTTAAGATACCGCTTCATACAATGGTTTTATTACTATACAAAAGACTAAATCTTAAAATACAAAAATACGCAAAAGATAAAAACTTTGTGATAAACGTGTACTACTTTAATTTCTCTTTAATATATGAGTCTAGAACAGAATAGTATAAGAAGTATTTGTAATTATATTGCACAATGGAAAAATCTGTTTTGAGTAAGAAATGTATTGTTTGAAACGAACCATTTTATGTGCGCTTGCTGCAATGAGAGAGTAAAATGATTTAGTAATGGACTCTAATGGTTTCGTTCATTCGATCGCTTTGCTCAGGAACTCTATAAACCTCTTGCCGTATTGTTCGGGATCACAGGTAGAAATTCCGTCGACGTTTGATCCATACTTGACCGTCTTCGCCGCTTTGGCCGCTTGTTTCTTGACCCCATAGTGTGTTAGGACGTCGATTATTGCCAGGAAGTATATTTCTTTAACAGGTGCAGCTGGAAAAATAAAAAATCATCATAATAACTAGTATTTTGAAAAAAATTCAATTTTTTGAGGCAAGATCTGAGAAAGAGATTATAGAAAGTTATTATAGAAAAATGGGAACCAATAAATTTTTACTAAACAAATTTTTTTTGGCAGAGCTGTCAATTTCAATGTAAACATCAGGCTAAAAACAGTGCAATCCTAACCTTGTAATTTATTAATTAAGTAAAACCTGATCCCATCCCTTGGCTGTTGCTTAAGAGGATTTTGACTGGTCCAATGCCTGATGTTGGGTCAATGGGACAAAAACCGGAGGTAAAGGTAAGGGTTTCTTTGCTAATACCCTTGCAGTAGAAAGAAGCATTTACATGTTTACTATAAGAGCCAAAATATTGAACGAATTGTTGTTTCGCCGTTTGAATTCGCCAGAACCTGGATCAGCTGATCTAGAATCAGCTGTTCGCTAGATCATCTTTTCGCCACGCTACTAAAGCGACTTCTACAAGAAATCATCATAATAACTTGATGATTATGATCAAGTTATGATGATTATGATTTAACAACTGGAAAAGGTATTCCTTTACTATACAGGGTGTTTCAGAACTCCTTGACAATATTTTAGGGCATTGTTTCTGGGTTAGAAACATATCTAAATATCATATTTAATTTGTCCGGAAGTCTTTAGTTACTCACACAGCCGCCATTTTGTTTTTTTCACATAATAATTTTTATTTCCGTAACGGATGGTTGTATTAAATTCATATTTGGCATGAATCTTTATTATACCAATGTACATTTCCAGGAAAAAAATAATTTTTTTCTGCTGTATATTTTTAAAATGGCGGCCATTTTAAATTTTCAATCGCAAATATCTCAAAATTGGAAAATTTTATAAAAGTTTTACAAGACACAAAAAAGTTGACGAATTAAATTATCTATCCAATGGTACCAAGTTTGTAAGGATCTGACAACAAATAACGGAGTTATTGCGATTTTTCTTCATGAAAACATTGATTTTGCATTAAAATCAATGTAAATTAAGGCCATTTAACAGTAAAATCAATGTTTTCATGGCGAAATGGCGGCAGTATGAGTAACTAAAGACTTCCGGACAATTTAAATATGATATTTGGATATGTTTCTAACCCAGAAACAATGTCCTAAAATATTGTCAGGAAGTTCTGAAACACCCTGTATATAGACAACCTGAGTGCAGCACGCCTCGCTAAAAATCCTGAATTCCACTTCAAAAGCAAGCACATTGATGAGAGGCACCACTTTGTCAGAGAAAAGGTTAACTTAAAGGAGCTTTAAGTTTGCCACATTGAGGGAGAAAAGCAGTTAGCGGATATTCTCACCAAAGGTCTACCAAGCCCTCATTTTGGGACTATAGCAAGGAGTGCTAGTGATGTCACTCAAACAAACTTTGAGGGAGTGTTGGAATAAAGTCAATTTGTGTGACATCTGATATAATCAGCTGTTTTGTTGTTTATGTTACACTTCTGGTTTTATTGTGTTTCAAGATTTTTACATTATTTTCAAGTAAAATTATTTCATTTGTAAAGGTGGAATTTTATTACTTAGGAAAGTATACCATGTCAATATTTCACAATTTGGCATAAATAACTCCTGACTCAAAAATATATTTGAAACTAAAAAAGCTTCACAGTAAATAAGTCACAAAGCAACCTTTGTAAAAAAGACCAACTTTTTATAATTTTTTAATACTAATGTATAATTACATCTCATAGCTCTCGGTATTAAAAAGGAAAAAAAACCCTCATTGCCTTGAACAACATTTAAATCTTTTATTTGCAGTCATAACAAAAACATGTATTTTTCCTAATGGTTTGCATGATACATGTTCAGAATGATAATAAGAGGATCGTTCTTCCGTTGTTGTGGTGCCAATGATTTGTAGGCCATTTTTATGGTACAGTGGACTCCCTCTAATCCGGACACCACGGGACTGGACCCTTGTCCGGATAAAAAAATTCCTGGACCATCCGGCGGTTTTTTGTTTATGTAAATTACAATCTTTAATAGTGTATACATAATTATATATCACAATTTAAGACAATTTTATAACCTAATCATAACAGGGTTTCATTACCAACTCGTTGGAACCTCATTTCCGTGACATTGATTAATTAACAAACTTCACACCAAACAAGAGGATATAGCACAAAATTAAAAAGCAACACTAATAAAAACTTCATAGATGAATTTTTTAAAGAAATGGCTGCAATTTTAGGTTCATTTTGCAGTTGCTGTGATTGCAATTTTATTTACAATTAAACCTGTAATAATATAACTCACATTTAAAATTACTAAAATACACAACAATATACAGTTCAGTAACTGGTAAATCTACTACTCTGCTCTATGATAATCCTGAAGGAGTGCAATCATAAGCTGAACTGAGGTTCTTTGTTAACATATAAGGTAAACTGCCTAAATGCCGTGACCTTAAGTATCTTTCAGCCTGGTTAAGTTTCTTTTCAACCATTAAACACCTTTTTCCATAAGTGAGGTTGTATGTAGTACTATTTTTTTACTCCTCATTATTTCCCCTTCAATATACTGTTTTCAGGTGATAAATAGCTTCAAAATGTGATTAACTATAAAATATTTACGAGAGCAAGTCATTTTTGCCCCATTTACATAATTCTGTGAGAACAAAACATAACTCCGTGATATGTCAGCCAAATTCCGTGACCATCCTGCTGTACCCATATTATGGTCAGAAACTTTTTTTAAGATGTTACTTTAGCAATATAACTACTTATTATTGCTAAAACAATACTTACACCTATGGGTGTAAGTAAACTTACAGGCTGACCTAGTGTGTCAGCCTGTAAAAGACATTTCTTATATGTAAGAAATGTCTTTTACAGGCTGACGACAGTTTAGAACATATGATGTCAAGACTGCATACAGTAAAAAATTTCTTATCATAGAGGAATAAAATAAAGGAAACCCAAATAAAAAAGTTATATCAAATTCGTTTCATTTTACCAGATTAATAGTCTCTTAAATTAAATCCAAGTTTACACAATACATTAGAACGGCAGTTAAAGTAAGTAACATTAACATTTATTGCAAAAGGTCATTAAGAAGTTAAGACAATATTTCTACTCCTACATTGCTTTAATGTGTTAAACATCTTGTTAAAAACCTTGTACAACAAACATTTCAGTAATGTTAATACCAAAATGTCGACCACGGATTTTGGGATTTGGGTATTTTAGTGTTATACAGTCAACTCCCGATTATCCGGGGTAATGACTGGTTGAAGGGTCCCCAAAACCACAAAACCACGGTTAAAACAAAGAGTACAATAAATTAAGTAAAACACCATGAAATAAAGGATAACCCAAAACCACGGTTAAAATAAAAATAAAGAGTTCAATAAATTAAGTAAAACACGAAATAAACAAACAAGTTTTAACTAAGGGTCCGCAGGTTTCCAATATTTATTATTTTTTATTGACCAAACCTTATTGAAATGAATAAACAGATCTAGTTGAGTGAACAAGGAACACAATAAAAGGGTCCAACGTGGACAAAAACCAAGGTCAGGTGTTCTATTGTTTGGCATCGTCAGCCAGCCGGGAGGGGTGGGTGGGGTGAGGGGGGAGGGTCGCTTGGGATAATTTATTCAAGATAAGAGCGTACAAAAACAAGTGATGATTCATCTATTTGTTTAATTGGTAAAAATGTTAGAACAACCAATTATTCAAAATGTATGCTAATTATTGAATTAGGCTAATAAATTTATAACTTTGCCCATTAAAATTTTAATGTTACAGTACTTTAACAAAAATTTCTTGAAATGCAAAACAGATGCATTTTGAAATGTGTAGTTCAGTATGATATAACTTAAAATTAATAGGGGTCACTGAACAGTAGACGAATTAGAGCGATAATTACACAGAACTGGAAACTAAATATGACCTTTCTTGGTTTCTATTTTTAGCTCATCCCGGCCGGCGACCAGTTGTTTCTAGTAGTCAAGGTCTTACCCGCCATTGTGCTCCACCCCCCATCCCACCACGCCATCGCTCTGATTCGTTCCTCCCTGACCACATAACTACGATCACAATTACGCCACCAAATAATTTACAAATTATTTTCCGTGTTTCATTGCTTTTTTCCATTGATAAATCAAATAATAATTAGTAAAGATATTTATTCTAAAGTAATTTCAACACAATAAGATTGATAAATGATGATATTGTCAAAACTGAGAAAATAAATCAAATTGAAATTGACTTTTTGTGACCCCAGTTAATCCGCAACCCGGTTTACCCGCCCCTGGATAATCGGGAGTCGACTGTAATTAACACTTTTTCAACTAAACTTGGATCCAAATGTGGAAAAAATTAGATATTTCGTTACTAAAAACCACCTCTTCAAAAGCTTTAATCTGTGACTCCAAGCACGGAATTTGAAAAATGCATTATTTGTCATTTAAATCCCGTGACCATTGATAATTGGAAATAAAAAGGTTACATCACATTTTAAACAATTTATTTATTAAAATCCTTATCTGCAAAATGCTCTGAGTAAAAATATATTTTTACGATTAAAAATAAGTGAAAAGACAAATAAATAACACCCTCAATAATCAAAGCTTAATAAACTTCTTAGTAGATTCTATGACAAGGAACAAGTTATTTACTTAAGTAAAAGTTAAAATATCAACCACGCAGTTTAGTATTTATATAAATTAGCTCTTTATCTAAAATTTCATAAATTATAACTCGTTTGAAACGTAAAAAAAATATTTTAATGCATTACTGAATAGGCACATATAAAAATCAATTTCCGTGGTCGTTATCACGGGTTTTGAAAACTGAATGATTTACAGTCTAAATCCGTGACAGTTATTTTAAAGACATTCAGAAATGAAATCGTCTTAATAAAGCAGTTTTAAGATAGAAAAGATTATAAACAATGTTTAAATCGATGAAAACCCCCATTTATATAAAATATACAGCGTCAATAACTTATTTGGCTCTCCCGTATCCTTGGAAAAGAAGCTAAGAAAGTAAGCACTTCTGCACCGGGCAACGTTTGACCGCCAACTGACAAAAATTTAGCCGCTGCGTCCCGCCAAGAAACACACAGAGTAGTAAACAAAGAGTTTTTGAGTGAAAATGACGTCGTTATTTCGCCGTCGGTTTGCCGATTTCGTCAGTATTCGCACGTAAAGTGAGGAATCACGGCGTTTGGTATGTTCACGGCATTTAGGCAGTTTACCTTAGGCCAGAAATAAAACAGACACATTCAATCCTGTCGATTTCAGCTGTGAGAAACCCGGCATGCGCTGACCATCTGATTCAGAATGAGAGGGGGTCGACTGTAAGGTGAAAAATAGCATTTTTGCACCTCGATCGAAAGGGAGCATAAATCTGAAACTTTTTATGACCTAGACTTCATTTTGGCGAACTTAACTTTTAGGAGAAATTTACAATTTCAAGGACTAGGACACTCACAGTCGCAGCTGGGTATGGCATATATGTCAAGCTCGGGCACGATGCCGCCCTCGTACTGTAGGCTGGTCTCGCGCTGTAGCTGGTGAGGTGAGTCGGGGGGCGTGGTGCCCCATGGCGGGGGCGCCCGGTCCCCCGTGCCCACCCCATCACTGTCCTCGTCCTCATCCCCCTCCCCACCCTCGTCCATGTAGTCCCCCTCCGCCTCTGCCCGAACGCAATCGTGGATCCCGAGCAGCAGGGAGTAGTCCATCAGGTGCAGCTTGGTCAGGAACTGAAACAACACAGCAGCCATTTAGCCATTATTATCCAAGACAGTGGTTTTCCATCGTATCATACAGAGACAGAGCTTTTGATAACAGTGGAGTCTGACTCTTCCAAACCAGTCAGCGCAAAAACTATTCAGTTTAGCATGATTTAGGCTTAGACTATGAACAATTAAAAATATTCATTCATCATCTATATTTTAAATTATTAAACGCCAATATACATTTAATTTTTTAGCTACACAGAAGGCCTTTCAATAGCTAGATAAAATCTTCAGCCGTACCATAAACTGATTTATTAATTAACCCTTAATGACTCTTTGCCATTTGGCAATTTAATTTTTCCATGATACAAATTGGCATGCTGTGGTTTAAATATGGTTAGCTTTCGAATTAAAAAGCCATACCGGCACAAGCACTGTAAACACATTTAAAAAGTAGCAAAATGAAAGTAGCAAAGTATGTAATGTAGTGTTGGCTAAGGTGTAACTTTCAAAGAAAAAAACAATCCAATCAAATTCTAAGCAAACTTACCATGGTTTTTTTTACTTGGACCCTCCTACCAACGTAGTCATGGCGTTGAGGATACAATTGGCTAACACTTTAAAAACTGCACTACCATGTCAGTGGTCAAGAACGGGAATCCTTGTCAGTGGTCAAGAATGCGAATCGAACTTACTCCATCGGACATCCTGGTCAAGGTGCTTAAGACTTAGCCTTCTTATAAACTAAGTCTATAGACTACGTGTGTTTGAAACCTATTTACCATAATACCATATCTTATGGCATACAAGAAATACAAGTGGTACAAGATAGTTGAATCAGTTCTGGCCCACTGATAATCCTGCATGAAACATATTATAATTTGATTTTTTAATGTTGTGACAGCGTTTTTGTAGTAGCAAAAACCAGATGAATAATTAGACAGCAATCACGCATGAGAAAAGGCACTCACAAAATTAAAACACAAATCTTCTGTTTACAATTTTGGCTACACACTTCTCCAGGTTCACCTGGTGGGTTTTTATTAACTTTGTTATGTTTTAGTTATTTCTTCCACCTGAAGAAGTACCTAAGATAAGATTCCAGATCCCGAAGTGTCGTGAATTTTTTTTTACTAATCATTGATGGCAAATTTTGGCAACAATAACATAAACTCAACATCACCAAAGGAACTTTAAACAAAGAATAGTTCTTATAATATATTTGCGCACGTTTTTCTAAAAGAAGGCGATAGGGTCTACTTAATTATGGTTTTCAATTAAGGAATTTTACTAATTTATTTCTCACCTCAACATCAGCGTTTAATGTTTCAACCAGTTTATCTTTGGCTATATCACCTATGTAAATTTTAATGCCCTCCTTGACGAAATCGTTGTCTTTAAACGTTGGCAAGTCTTTTTCTTTTTCTTTATCTGAAGCCTCTCTATCAACTGTCGACCCCTTCAAGTCAAATTTCCTGAAAAAAGGATTGAAGATACAATCAGTCACTGGCACTTTAACAATTATTAATTGGTTGATAACAAAGTCGACAAATAACAAAATAAAATAAATAATGCTTCTATCACACTTTTTTATCTTCAACCTATATTTTCCAAAGTTTCTTATGGAGCGAAGGAGGAGTCTAAACTCCTTCTCTGAATAAAATCTCAAAAATGCTAACCACTGACTTTGAAGATGAGAGTAAGATGAGCCGGTATTCACCTGTGAGTTGCCAGATGATTGCTGAACACGTTCCTCATGGCCACCATGTAGTGTTCCACGCCGTCCACGGTCAGCCGGTACATGCCTAGGTATTGTGGCAGCAGCGTCTTGCCGTGCCTTTCCACGATGTACTGCAACAACAGAATAGGGTTTTTTTCAATCCCCTTCTCTCTGAGCGAACTTACAGTAGAACCCCAATATCCCCCTCTTGACACCTACCATACATAAGCTCTACAGCATTCACAGTCTGATTGCTACACAAAAGTTGCATCATTACATGTGGTACAAATGTTGTTAACAGCCAACATAACAATGTATGATTGGTATTTTTTAGCGAATTTTCCTATAGGGAATAGGCCTATGCTATTACTGTAGTAGTCATGGTAAGAACTAAGCCCGGGACCATGTTACTTTTTATTTTGAGGTTCGCACAGGCCAAAAACTCCGTTCGTTCAAATTCATATATAAATATGTGTGTGTGTATGACCATTAACGTGATAACTTTTGAAAGAAATCTCCGATTTTGATGAAATACGGTAAAGAAGTAAGGTGCAGCTTTCATCAGGTTAAGTTTGAAAACCAGTATGATCTAACAATGGGACCAGGGTTTTATGGGGTTCCAAAAGGGTCAAAAATGGGTTTTTGACATTTTTTGCCTTAATTTTTTCTAATTGAAAATTTTAACTTGAACCATTCAAAAGAACTTTAAAAACAGATAATTTAGTATTTTGAATCATTTAAATAGCTTAATCATTGGAAATAACTTAGCTTAACTGGTTATGGAGAAAATTCAAATAAAGTTTCCCATGTTATTCTTATGGGCCAAGCCTTAAAAAGTTATATATCGCTTGTTTATCAAAAAATCTAAATAAAGATTTTTATGAACCTTCACTAGGTGGGTAGTAACTAATATTTTATCAAACTAAATCCCATTGTATTCTCATGGAAAATCAGTGTGTAATGGGAGAAAGAGAGATGGAATAGTAAGTACTGCATTGTTCAAATTAAATTGGTTTGTTCATAAAACCACGCAACACAAAAATAAAGAAAATCAAAATAAACATTGAAGGTAATTAATTATTTATGTAAAACTGGAAGAACTTTAAGGTAGAATTGTGAATAGTTTTTAACACTTAAGCCTAATTTGAAAATTTTAACTTATGAAATGTTGTATAAGTTACCATGCACATTTGTGGATATGTCAATTTTCTAGTTTCGATACAATAATGAATTTTTGACCTCACTATTATTTGCAGTTTGTTTATAAAAAACCTTTATGATGCCTGGGACTTCATCTAAATTGAGTAATGCTTTCCAAAGTTCTTTTAACAAGATTGACATTTTTGCCAATTTAAGCTGACCATAAATAAGTTAATGATAACACATGACATCATAATTACTCACAGGATGGTATTGTTTTAGAAATGAATGCATTCTTTCCACTTCTTCACTCGTCAAAGTCTTGATTATAAACAAACGGTCGTAAGAGTGATAAAACTTGGCTCCTGATTTTCCTTGAGAGTCATCTGGAACAGGCTGTGACCTGGAAAACAACAATCAAATTCTCTAAACGCTGTATTTAGAGAAATTTAAGTAATATAAAATATTTTAATATATTACTGTACAAAATTAGTTAAATTAAATTATGAATTGTATTGCCGGACAGAAATTATTCTTTAGAAGATGCAGGATTGAATTACTTAGGTAAATTGGAAAATATTTTGTAATAAAGAAGATAAAACCAAAGGAGGAATCAAGGTCACTCATATGTGGGATATAGGATGTTTTTATGCTCATATTTGCTTGATTTGTTAAATGGTGTTAACATGACATACTAAAGTTTGACCTTGAAACTATTACGTTTGGCTCAACTACAAGACTCAACGTCCTGTAATTCAGCTACTTGGAGGTCACGAATTGTGAATAGTTATAAGCGATGGCTTGTGGATGCGTTATTCCCTAGTGGGGATTAACGTCCGCACTAGTGAATACTAGTTCATCCTTAAAGACCACCCTCATAATTAGACCTATTCATGACCAAATCTATGACCAAATATGAGTTTAAAATTGTAGTTTGGATCCTACGTTAAACTGTAGGTCCCTAGATACCATTGGCTGTTGGGCTAGTAATTAACAGTTCTGTTTAAGGAGAATGTCGGCCTTAGTCACTAACAATACTGCAAGATCGCGCCACAGTCATCCTACACTCATCTCTCATTCATATTTGGCTTTAAACTACCTATTTACCTATTGAGTTAGGTTGCCATTTCAGTAAAAGGTATTAAAGAAAATATTTAGTTAAATGTTTTGAAATGAATGAGGAAATATTTTATTTAAGGATAGGATGTCTTTGTTTTGACTTAAAAATGCATAATTTATCTAAACTGCAAAAATGTATCAGTTATTTATGGTTTTTTATGTGGTATCCAATTAAAAATAAATATACTCGATGCATAGACAAGATTTTTACTTTGTGATATTCAGTGATGAACGAAATATACAAGTGATTAAGATAAGAAAGCGTTAATCGGTGGTTCCAAAAACCATTAGAGAAGGATATAAAATGAAATAGCCATTTCATCCAGTGTTTGGAAAATTTATTATGATTGGAACATCAAATCAGGATGGGTCAGATTAAAAAGCGCATTCATTTCCAACATTGAGCTGAGCCCATGATAATATCATATTTTCAGATATTATCTGAAAACATGACTCAAATCAGTATGCATTTTGTCAAAAAAAGCAACTCTTTGCTAAACTAGTAGAACCAAGTTTCTATTTTTTTTTTCTTCAAAATAAGAGTTGTGTTTTGGATAATTGTGGCTGATTGCTATGTGAAATCAATAAAGTTTTTTGATTCAATTAAAGTAACTGAATCTCTATTATACCTACTTAATATAAAAGCAAAAATGAATTATACCTTCGATCCAAGCAAAAATATTAATGTAAATGAATGTATTATATAAATATTAATGTAGAATGTGTGTGATGGGTCAAGAAATAGTTAGCTGTTTCGATGCTTTAAGTTTAATAAAATCTAAATATCTTAAATCCAGCCTCTCCTTGCAATGAGAGTCACCCGGTCTACTAGAGTGGCCACTAAGATATTGGGGACCCACAGTGAATGAATTTGAACCGTTAATTCTATTAATAAACCTTCGGTGTAAAAATATTACCATTATACTAACTCTCTTAGTTATTAGAAAGTAAAAAAATCCTGAAAGTACTTTTTAGGTTCAGAGACCTCATTTTATTCTAAAATTGAATTGAATTAATCTTTATATTTTTATAGAACAAATATATGTTTTTTTTTCTACTTCATTGCAGATTTGACAACAGTGTAAGTTATGTAATACTTTTACAAGCCAGAAGTAATCATCCTGGAGGAAAGGATGGTTTGGTATAACTTCTGACAGGCAGTTTGGTAAAGATTTATCATCGTTACAACTCTCTTTTAACTATAGTAAGATCGATTTCTAATTTAAACTGTAGCCTTTCGCATCAGCTGTTTAGTTTAAGATCTGTGGGACTTCCTCTGCTAATAATTGTTCAATTCCGTTAAAGTAAAATAATAGTATGTTTTTTTTAATATTTATATTTTCAGTACAGTAATCATTTGATTAAACGTTGTAAGTAAAACAACAAAATATAGCAAAACACATTATTACTAAATCTTAATACTTTTAAAGACATGTTATATCTGACAAGAAATCACTGGTCACGTGACAATCAATAAACCCTAACAGGCTTCACAGGCAATGTAACCCACATCAATGTAGTATGAATTATGTAGCATGTGGCCCAAGTATATGAGCTGTAGACCACTGCACGTCTACATCCTACCCAAACTTGACATCAACACTTAATTTTAACTGGTTACCTGTGAATTAATGTTTGTAACTAAGATATTGATTTTCTCTAATCAAAAGCCTCAAGTAAAAACTTGAGTAAAAAAATTACAATAAATTAACAACCAGGTATTTTAATTAAATTTAGGTGATATAAAAATAATGTAAATGATGTTATTTTTAAATAAGCAGTTGTATTACAAGGCGATGACATGAAATTTTCTTAACACCATGATAAATAGTTTTTGGCCTAAATGATTCCCACTGTAAAAAATAAAATACTGTACCTATACTTCTTTGATAAATTATTCTTACACTCGTGCTCCAAGGACGAATCAAACACATTTGTTACATATCGTACAAAACAATAATTATCGTTCCGTAAGTCTGGAAACACTCTATCACCAATATCTAAAATTATTTGTTCCCCTATGGCCTAGTGGACCGGAGTTTATCATACTTCCGGCCGGCGAGCCATACCGTGAGACACTGACTCGATGTATAGAAGGTTGCATTAATCAACCATACAACTACAAACAATACCTTAGCCATTTCCTCATGTAGTGCTAGATGGCTATGACGATACACATTCTTTGTATTATGACGTAAATATAAATATTTAATTCAGCTCACTAAATAATGATGATTAGTGACGTTATTATGCACAATTATGTTAAAAAAGCATAATTTGGTAATTTCTTACCAATACTAGCATAAATATTTTTATGATTGACGAGGGGCCCGTGTAGCAATGCCCGTCACGTGTCCTTTGAGGTCCCAGGCCCTGACAAAATTTCTCAAAATAACCGGCCAAGGCTCCCGCAACCCCCCCCCCCCGCACCCCCCCCCCCACCCGCACCACGGGCCCTGCGGGCACGCTCTCGCCGTGATATCAAAACTTTGCTTCATCGGAACTCACAATCTAAATATTATAACTGATTTTTTCTAGAAAAAAATTTGCATTTTGATGTGTTCAATTTGAAATTTTTTATCCTTTCTGCAATTCAGTAGAGTATCACAATGTGTATCACTTGTCACCGGGCACTTTTCGTAACCCGCATCCCTTTATGCACCCGCATCCATCCCGCGTGATTTATGTGGCCGTGTAGGTATCTGTAATGAAATAGAAAGAAGCGGGGATAGGAAGTAAACATCACCTTCCTAAACTGTCTGTCTGACTACTCGCGAGTGCACCTGTGTCACGTGGAATCACAAATGACTGAAAAGCGGAGTGAAATATATGCTGTTCAAATGTGAGTGAAAAGCGGAAAAAGGTTTGTGTGTCTATCAAGGATAATATTAAGGCTATTAATATTTGCTGATAAGTCAGCAAAAAAGGTTGTTATGGGATACAGAGAAGGAACAGTATGGGGATCTTTATTTCCTCCGTTGGTTTTTATTCCTACAAGTTCATTGTTATCAATTTTCAGTATCTCATTTTCAGAAAATCGCTTGTATTATCTCATTAACATGATGAATATAACCATTATTGGTCGACGTAATGGAAAAAATGACTCACTATGGACTCAGCTCATCAAAATCGTTTGGCATCCGAACTGGCTGTGTACCACATTAGTTCCGATGAATGAGAGTGCGCTATCACTATACTGTCCGCTGGTCACAAGAAAACACCTGGTCAGTAAGTAAATATATTATTGTCAGGGTTCTTCTCGTGACTCACCACCTGCGTGTTATGGCCCTATTACGATGGCTATTGCAACAGCTATTATGTAGAGGGAATAACCTTAAACATTTATTTTATTACAGCAGTAATGTAGGGGTAATTTACGAGAAATTTAATGTCAAATTATCAACCTCAACTTAAAAATGTGACTATCAAATTATACCGACGCATTCTAAAAAAAAAAAGTATTTTTAAAAGTTTATAAATAATGTTTTAATTAATCATGTAATTTATTAGCCTACATTGTCTTAACTACTGTAAAATTGAAAAGGGCTAATTAAATTATTTTTCCAGGAAACACATTGTGATTAGTATGGGGTTGAACAGAAACAAATTAAATGCACTCATGAAAAATTATTGTCGATAATTAAGTGAATTTAAAATCATGCAGATATATAAAAAAAATATAAAAAAAAAACTTTTGCAGAACTTCTTTTACCTCCACACTTTTTCAAACCATTCCAAGATTTAACATTCAATAAAAATTGCTGGTTTTTATCCTCATTATTAAAGGATTTCAGGATTACAATTTTTACTTGCTTATAAAGAATGTTAAATAATTATTTCTATAAGGTAAACTCTGTAGGGTATCTATAACAAGTAACGTTGATAGTCACAATTGTGTTACTGCACTTAACTTTGGGAAAAGTTAACCAATCTTCATCACTCAGAGCCACTTGAAAAATCTACTCCATGAACTGGGGTGGATGGCAAAATATCAGATTATACTCAGCCTTCCATTTTTTGTAAAACCCCCCAACAGAACCCAATAATGTCTATATTATTGTATGGAAATATTGGAAAATGTCACTAATCTGTTCAGAATATGGAATAGTTTAATTAGGATGGATGAAAAAGTATTGCTTTTAGTTTTAACAGTACTGTTTAGCAAAATTACACTTGAAAATATACAGTTAGGCATAAAAATTTTTGTAGAACATTCAATGAATGCAGTATAAAAGTACAGGGTGTCCCTGAACTCTCTACTGACCTTATCAAGTATTGATCCTGGCCTTAAGACAAGTCAAAATATGGTATTCAAAATTTCCAAACTCCAAAATAAACCACACAGACATCATTTTGTATTTTTTATTAAATAATTTTTAATTTGAGAACGGATTATTATAATAAGTTGAAACAGGGTATGCAGCATTTTTATGTAGCCTATAAGCCTAATGCAGAGAGAAAATTTATAAATTTGTTCAAACTAATATTTTCAAAATGGCGGCTGTTTCAAATTTGTAACCTTAAATTTCATAAAAACTGCAAATGCTATAAAAATTGATGTTATTATTAGTTTTTTAAGAAAGTTAATTTAAAATCCAACGATATAAACACTATGGAAATCGGTTCATAAATAAGCAAGATAGAGTGATTTAACACCAAATGATCTTGGATTTTGATAGGGTTGCCTCGCTAAGAGCGCGGTCGTGGCGCCAGTTAAACATTGGACTGCACACCCACATCACGCCCAGAGGAGCAGTGCGACCGTGACTAGCCTTAGTTAAATTGCTGTTCCAAAGTTTTTATATTAAATTTTCAAAAAATCAAATGATAACATATTTTGATACAGTTTGTAGTAATTATGCAATTTAAGTTCAAAGATTTTAAACAACCGCCATTTTGAAAAAATGAATTGTTAATATTTTATCATTTTAAAGGCTGTATACAAAGATTAACCTTATTAAAACAATCGGTACTCAAAGTAAAACTTATTTTATAAAAAATGCAAATTGTTGGCTGAATGGTTAAGTATGGAGTTTTGGATATTTAGAATACCAAATTTTGGCATGTCTTCAGGAGAGAAATAATACCTGAAAAGATCAGTAGAGTTTAGGGGCACCTTGTATATTGTATATTGTCCAAAACATAAAAAATTTAAATTATATTCTATGACAAGTTAAAGTTCTAACACAATAATTAAGAAATTCTGTAGAGTCCATTAACCTGAACTATTTAGGACCGGACCGGACCCTGTTAGGTTAGGCAATTTTTGAAATATGTGTAATTCATAAGTTATTGACGTTATTATTTATTCCCGCTGTTTACTCAAACAAGGTACATGATATCGGATGATGATCGGACCACAGGAAGTGTTTGCTTGAGATGTAATACTGTAATTAAGCCTGCAAAGTGGTCTCTACATCGTAAGTTTCGAGGTTTGATGATTGTAAATTCTGTGTAATATCAACAACATACACTTTTCCAGTTTTATTTAAGCAAAGAAAAAATGTATATTCTTGGACAAAATGTTTTTGGAATAGGCGGATATTCAGAACATTATTACTCTACTGTGATATTTTAAAGCTTGAATTAATAACTTAAGGCATAATGATGAGTGTGGTATGTTTCTATATATTAACCTGAAAACAGATAAGTATCTGACTCACTACAGACTCAGCAATATTTTGTTCAAATTTCTCCAGGGTTCCACAGCATTTTCTGACAATTCCTCCAATTAAATGAATCCTCTATATCATAAACTTGTACTTCATATGTTTGAAAAAAGCTAAAACTAGGTTATTGTGATTCCTATAAAATAGAACTAAATAGAATGTACTTCAAAATTGCAGAATTTTAATTTTTTCTCATGGTTCTATGTACAATTAATTGTAGCATTCTCAACAAAGTACACGTCCATTTAATCGACAAAATTTCACAGGCTTTTCTACAGTTTCAAGTGCAGTTTTGCTCTATTTTCCAGCGTGTTAAGCGTGTATGTCAAAGCAGTGAAAAAGCCTAATAATTTTACAAGATAATTTTTTATTAATTTAACCATACAAAATATACCGTGTTGCCTTTATAACTAGAATAAAAAAAAATCATAATGTAACCCCCCCAAGCATAAAACATATTCCAATGATTGTATTCAACATTGTTAATTGTTGGATCACTGTTAATCTTCGTGTTAGTTGCGGTTGTACTAGCGGTGAGTAGCAAACAAGACGAAGCAAACAGGACACTCTAGGGACAAAACGTTACTCTTGGCGCGCCAGGGCAGCTGACCTCCGCTTTGGTTTAAGGAAAGTCTTGGAATCCGGCCTAAAACTGATGGGCAACGTGGTAGACCTGCGTAGACCTTGATAGTCGAACTGCCTCCGGCAATTGTTGTCCCTCGCACTTACACATCTGTTTTAAACCCAGCACTTGTGATCAAACTGACATGATCAACGCTGTCAAGGCTAAGCCAAGCTGTTGAACAATGACTACCATGGGCATTAACAAATAAAGCAGTTACATCTCTAAGATGACTCTTGTAAACAGTGTAGTAATGCAATGGGTTAGCTGCAGCCGATGAAAGATGTTAACGTGCTACTGCTCCGTATAGTCATACAAGTTATGGAATTGCTTATTAATAACTTTACACTCTAAAAATATACATATTTTCAATAAGATTTGAATAAGTTTCAAATTTATAGATGTGTTTGTAATGATGGCCTTGTTGCATCTTATCTGTACAAACTGAGATAGGCCTACTCAGAGGTATGTTTTAAAATACTTTATAGATCTACGGTACATAAGTTGTGTTATTAAATCGTTTAATAACTTCACAAGGAAAATTTTAAAATTTTTCAAAATATAAGAAATAAAACTAACAGACTTCTCTTACAGGCTACTAAGTAGTCTAGTAATCGACCGAATCTATTTCACCCAAAATATAAATTATGTGCAGTTTTTGAGGTTATGAAACATTAATAAAAAGCCATAACTACAAATTACTCCTTAAATGTCCTTTTTACAAATAAATAGGCCTTTGAAGAGTGAAAAGCTTTCAAAAGTGGAGGCTACAATTATTAAGGACTTTTATAGATCTTTGTTTACAAACTTGTTTGAAGCTGACCACTTGTTACTGTTATATAATTTAAAGCTCTTATAATTTAAATCAACTGGTAAAGGTAATATACCAGATTACGAATTGAGAATTACCGACAACGGCTATCTAAGAAATAATAAGTTAATCTGAATTTTTATTTGATGATTGACAAACAGAAATCAAATTACTAGGCAACATAAAAAAAGAAAAAAATGTTATTTTTTGATACTATTTAGTATTGTTTAACAAAGTTATTCGTTTTATATCTTCAGGAAGATTATATATTTTGCAGTTCTTAATTTTTGCTCAATGAGATTAGTAACTAGTATTATTTTTGCCCAAGTGTGAAGTACTGGGTATTTTGATAATTTAATAAGAAATAATATGGCTTTGTCTCCTTAAGTATAAGGGATTATTCTAACCAAAACCCGGAAATGAAATAGCTAGTAGATATGACATTATCTTGGTAACATTTAAAATGTAATCTATTTTAGTCTGCACTGCTAAACCCAGGTTCACATTTTCACCTAAATCCATCTTAATGGGAGTCTTATCTGAAACGTGGATGTTGATAATAGGATTTAATATAGTTAATCATAACCAGCATTGGGACTACAACATTTATAATATCAGTTACTTTCACTGCCCGTTCTGTTTCTATTACTCCCTACCAATTATGTTGGGAGAAGACTTGTTGGTAAAGGACTTGTAATCTGACAACAACACTGTATACCCCCACCACTATCAGCTGTTATATGGAAATGAAATCAAAGCAAACAAGTTTAATAATCCAATATAGTACAGTAAAATTAGGGTTTTAGATCGGCAACTGATGTGCATTCCCAAAAATTTGATAAGAGCTTCTTTTAAGCACTATAATTAAAGATCCAATGAGTCCCCAAAAAATAAAGTTGTTTTTCACCTATAAAACCACTTTTCAAAATGGCGGTTTTTTTGGTAATGGGATACATTTTGCAAAATTTAGTATTTATTTTTTTCACCTGCATTTCTCAATATAATGTTGTGACACCGCCACCGATAATTTTTTAATGTGAAGCAGTTCATTATGACCAGTCGTTAATTTTTGGCCGCCATCTTGGATCCGCCATATTGGATGAAAGTAATTTTTTTGTAATATAAAGATAGTGTTGTGGCACATCATTTCAATGTAGATTTTTACGCTGATTACAATGCCGCAATCCGTTTTTTAAAATCTTGGTTAGTTTTAAAGATACTTTCAAATAAAAATTCAACCCTATGAATTTCTTATGGACATTTCGAACTTAAAATTTATTTTGCATTATTTTTCTTTTATATCTAGTTCTTATTGAGGAATTCTTTTCATTGTGACCTTAAAATACTCAGTAATATTCCTGGCATTATTTAAAGCTATTCTTCATTCCATTTGGAGGATATTGAGACGAGTTATATCCTTCTATTTAATACAAACTTCAATTTTTTTTTAAATTAGCTTTTAGTTAAAGATTAATATCTCAAGTTCTAAGTAAGACACAAAGTTAGTTCTGGTCTTAAAACAACTAGTACATCAATGCCTTTAATTTGAGTTATTGGCCATTGAAATTCGTTGGATATTAAGTGGCTTATAACTGTCTAATCAACATAAAATTTATTGGTTCCTGAAATTCGTCTTCAGTTAAAGACGTACAACTCAAGTTGTAAATAAGATTCAAGGTTCGTTTTTGTCTAAATTACACGTTACATTATTGACTTTAATTCCATATATTGATTGTTAAAATTGGACATGTTTAAGATGTGATATTAAAAATATTATACACTTTTCAATAAAAAATATTTCCATTTCTGAAATTTGGGTAAAGTTTAAAATTTACAAACCGTTTCAAACTAAGCCAATTCGAACGAACAAAAACTCTAAAGAAGCCCATTGATCCACTGAGTGATCTGATACCAAAATTAACAACCTATCTCAATTAGAACAGGATATATGAGGAAAAATAAGCAATAAATATGTTCAAAATTTGAAACGTCCATAAGAAATGTATGGAGAAGAATTTTAATTTCCGTATATCTTTGAAACGGAAAAATATTTTCAAAGACGGATTGCGGCATTGTAATGAGCGAAAAAAACTACTCTGAAATGATGTGTCACAACACTATCTTTACATTAGAAAAAACCAACTTGTATCCAATATGGCGGATCCAAGATGGAAACAAAAAATAAAGACCGTTAAAAATAAAGTATTTAGTACCCAACAATTATTGGAGTTGGTCCCACAACATAATATTGAGGCGATGCACGTAAAAAAAATGAAAAAGGGAAGCTTTTTTCAAAATTTATTTCATTACAAAAGAACCGCCATTTTGAAAAGTGATTTTATAGGTGTAAAACAACTTTATTTTTTGGGGACTCATCAAATCTTTTTTTCTAGAGCTTAAAGGAAGGTCTTCTGAAAATTTCATGGACGCACATCAGTTGCCGATCAAAAGGTTGTTTTTGGCCTTATTTTACTGTACTAAATAGGAAAGGAAGAGCTAGACATCACTGGGATGGAAATAATCTCCTTCCACCCCTTTTTTACCTAGGTGGCCAACAAGTCATCTCCCAAATATAAAAAATGAGAGACTGTTGAATTTTCTTAAATAAATTAATTACAAATTAAAGGACATACATTTTTTTTTATTTCTAGAAGAAAAATATTGAAAGCAGAGTTGAGGAAACTTACACATGATTTGTAGGTCTGCCTCATAAGTCTACAAACAGTTTAAGTTTTAAAAGTCGTAATGAGATTGTGGCTCATAAATAAATAAAATAAATCATGTCTTTATTTTAAAGTGATTTTCAGCATCATGCTGTTTTACAAAATAACTCATGTCTAACATCATATAATGCAGTCAATTAGTGTTTACCATAGGAAAAAATTGGGGTAGTTTTGATTTCTTTTGTTTCTTATGTTTTTTGGGGTGCTGAATCCGAATCTGAGGTTTGCTAACAAAATTTCTTGACGGAACATTGTCAAAAATGGAAAAAATGTGAAAAATTTTTATTTTTTTGTAATTTTTTGCTTATAACTCAAGAACTATTAACTTTTCGTAAATAATGTATATTATAAAAATTAAAGTACACAAAATTTGCTACAAAATGCACCCCCTATTTGTTATTCTCCGATGAACCGTTTGGGCTCCAGGGCTGTTTGAATATTGGAGTTTTAGCGAACTTACCTATAGGGAATACGCTCTTACGGTAGTAGTCACGGTAAGACCTAAGACCGGGACCATGTTACTTTTTCGTGTTAAAGTCCCCCAAAGCCAAAAACGCTGTTCATTCAAACTGATATATATGTATATATATATAATACATGTATATATGTATATGTCAGTTAACACGATAACTTTTGAACCAAAACTCCGATTTTGATAAAATTTGGTACAGGGGTGTAAGGCAGCATTTACTTGATCGAGTTCGCAAACCAGAATGATCGGACAACATTAACGGGGTTTTATGGGGTTTTAAATAGGTTACCTTTTGGTTTTTTTCCTTTTTTAACCTTAGTTTATAAAATTCAACAAATTTAACCTAAACTATTTAAAAGAGCTCAAAAAAACAAACAATTTGGTATTTTGAATAATTTTTTATTTAGCTTATATGGTTATGGAGAAAATCCAAATATAAGTTTTCCATGGTTTTCTTATGGGAAATGAACAAAACCCTCTATCTTGCTTATTTATTGACATATATTTATAAAATTGTTTATGTACATTCATTAGAAAAGGTATATACTTTATTTACTTGCAAAATCCATATGGCGACAGACCTATATACTTCCCCCATTGGGTTTATGGTGAAAATAAAAATAACAGAAATTGATCAAATTTGTTATGCACATTCGTTATGCAAGTTTTAACTTATATTTGCTTACAAACCCATATGGTAATACCCCCCGTCGCAGCAGACCTGCGTACTACTTAGCGAATTTCTAAATTAGTAATATTAATTTTGTCTAGATGAACCCGCAAACAAAATTTCATTACGTGCTCATAAATAGGGATATAAATGACTATTCTCCTAATGATACATATCGGAAAAGAGTATGCAGGTATGATATTTTTCACCCCATAAACACCGTGGTAGTGAGTACTTAGGTTGTTTACCATTTGGGTTTGTAAGCAAATATAAGTTCAAATTTGCATAACGAATGTGCATACCAAATTTGATCAATTTCTGTTATTTTTATTTTCACCATAAACCTGATGGGGGAAAGTATATAGGTCTGTCGCCATATGGATTTTGCAAGTAAATAAAGGATATACCTTTTCTAATGAATGTACATAAACAAATTTATAAATCTATGTCAATAAATAAGCAAGATAGAGGGTTTTGTTGATTTCCCATAAGAAAACCATGGAAAACTTATACTTGGATTTTCTCCATAACCATATAAGCTAAATAAAAAATTCAAAATACCAAATTGTTTGTTTTTTTGAGCTCTTTTAAATAGTTTAGGTTAAATTTGTTGAATTTTATAAACTAAGGTTAAAAAAAGCCAAAAACCAAAAGGTAACCCAATTAAAACCCCATAAAACCCCGTTAATGTTGTCCGATCATTCTGGTTTGCGAACTCGATCATGTAAATGCTGCCTTACACCCCTGTACCAAATTTTATCAAAATCAGAGTTTTGGTTCAAAAGTTATCGTGTTAACTGACATATACATATATACATGTATAATATATATATACATATATATATCAGTTTGAATGAACAGCGTTTTTGGCTTTGGGGGACCTTAACACGAAAAAGTAACATGGTCCCGGTCTTAGGTCTTACCGTGACTACTACCGTAAGAGCGTATTCCCTATAGGTAAATTCGCTAAAACTCCAATATTCAAACAGCCCTGGAGCCCAAACGGTTCATCGGAGAACAACAAATAGGGGGTGCATTTTGTAGCAAATTTTGTGTACTTTAATTTTTATAATATACATTATTTACGAAAAGTTAATAGTTCTTTAGTTATAAGTAAAAAATTACAAAAAAATAAAAATTTTTCACATTTTTTCCATTTTTGACAATGTTCCGTCAAGAAATTTTGTTAGCAAACCTCAGATTCGGATTCAGCACCCCAAAAAACATAAGAAACAAAAGAAATCAAAACTACCCCAATTTTTTCTAGCGAGGGGAACTTTTGAATACAAATTTACTGGATTAATATAAATAAGTGTAAAACAACTTCGTCAAGACAGTATGTAATTCATAATAAACCCTAGTATGTTTCTCAATGTTGGTTATAAACATATGTCGTGGGAAAACCAAAACTGAATCATTCAAACAATTAATTTAGCCAACCAACTTAATTATTTGTATGCAACCATATAATTTACAAAATTTAATATGAAACTAAAGACAGGTTGACATAAAATACAGTTCATAAATGGATATCAGTCGCTAAAAAGATAATTGCTATAAACTTTTATAAAAACAAAAACAAGACAAGTTCAAAGGATCAATATCCTAGTTTTAAAACATATTTGTCCAGCGAGCTTAGTTAATAAACATTTTGACACAATATTCATTTGAGAAATGGCATTGGGAAAGGGATCCATGTTATGTTTTTAGGAAGATTTAAAAATACTGGGATGATTTTCGGTCAAGCTCTGTGTCAAAGTTTATTCACACTTTGTTAAAAAACTTTTTACTAAACCTATACAGAATCACAAGCCAATTTGAAAAATATTTTTTATAATTTGATTTTGAGTTAAAACCCAATTAGGCTAATATGAAAACCGATGTTGCCTACACAATCAACTTCCATTGCATGTAAACTATTGTACCCAAAACAAAACCTCATTTAGGCACACTTTAAAAAAAATTTCTTCCCGAGGTAAGAATTTCTTCAAAATAGTGAGGGGAAAAATATTATTAGATAATTAATCCAACCCCCACCCCCATGAAGTATTAAAATTCATAATTTTCTAATGTTCAACACTCACCTTGTCATAGACTCTTTGTAGTCTTGATCATCTATTCCGAATCTTTCCCGCAGGTTTCTAAACACTAATGGACAATATTCTTTAATTTTAAAGTGGCTTGGCATGTTTTCTCTGTAAAAAAAGGAAATTTATGTTATCATTTTGGCTACGCTACTATTGAACTATTAATTATGTGCTTAGACTTTATGTAGGCAATCATTATGAAAGTCATTTATAAGTTTGAAAATGATTTTGAACTCAATTTTTATTTTATTTTAAGAAACAATTTATTTTAATCAAGCTTGTTTCTATAAACAGGCCTAGGCCTACAGAAACCTTTCGTTACACTTTTTAATGTGAGGATTACTAGTGCACTTGTTGCTCGAAACCGAGCAATTTATTTAGGATTATCACATACATGTTAATGATAAAAGTGTTACATTTAGTTCTAAATAAATTACAATCAACCAACCCAATATTACGATAAAAAAAAAATCACTCAAAATTACATGTCTTACAGCTGTACATCAACAAAGTTAAAAAAAAGAATGCTCAACTCAATCTCTAATGTTATTCTAATTGGCAAATTTCAAATTTAAATTATTGATACCGCCTTCATTATAAATTTCATCAATTTTTTTGAAGAAACAATCCAACAACACCAAAAACTTGAAAATCTGTTGTAAATTATAGGAGGAGTTCCAATTATTAATTACAATAAAAAAAACCCTTAGCATTAAATATATATGCTTCTCTGGATATGCTCTTGAAAATATTGCAGTATATAGTATATGCAACAGAAGTTTGATATAAATCACCAATTAAAAATAACAAATTAAAATGTTTCCAGGGTTTGTGTGGATTATATTATTTAATAACAGTACATTTTCTATCTTTTATATAACAAATGTACGGTAGGCCTATATAGTAAGGGAAACACCACTTAAGTTAACAAACAATTATGCAAAATTTATTTTTTTTGTGTCTCTTTATCTTTTAAAGCAAAATATTATTAAGTAGGCCTAACTTATTTTTTTATTACAGTTAGTTATGCATTAATACATACATCAGATACTTTAATAATTGAGGTAAAATTAATATGGCCTAATTGATATATTTAAAACACATTAAAATGTTCATGACAAACTGTTGACAGTCAAGAACATGAAAATAAACAATTTTTATGTTTCTCAGATTAGTAATAATGGCTACTTAAGTTACTAACTTACTTGTTGAATAAATGATTATCAACTTTGAGCTTAGAGTAAGCTCTGAAGTCATCCGGGAGGAGCATTACTGGGATGGTCACATGGCTTAGCTCATTGATCTGAAACAAAATTAGTCATGAATAGGCTTTCCTGACATGACACTTCGTGACATACACTGTTTTTACTAGCAGTTTACTCGTTCTTTGTACGGGATATGTATAGTTTATTTAAACAAATTATGTACCTAAGCCGACAGGTATACTTTAAACACTTCTTGTTTCTTTCTTAACTAAAATAAATGTATAGTAAATCTGGCGTGTTCATAAACAACTCAGATCAAAAACTCCTAAAACCCTGCCATGGGTACGCTTATTCCAGTCCTGAGAAGGTTATTGGTTGTAAATAAACGAATGAATGAATATGTTATAAAAATGTGTGGTAGCATTCCTTACCCTACCCTTTACTTAAATAGAATAAGTGTTTTTAGCTATATTTTAATTTATCAATTAATTATTACGCAAAACATGGGTCAAAATACAAGTCGCTCACTGTCACCGGTTATCTAGCCTAAGTGACGACGCAGCGAAAATGCACGTAAACAAACAAATTCGTCTGATTCACTTCACAGCTGCAGAGAACAAGACAGACAGAAAGATATCCATAAACAAACGGGAGAATTTTCTTCAACTACTATTTATTTCGTCATCTATGGAGATTGTCCCTCAGAAGAGCTCCGCCATAGACATCCAAATTGAAACAAGCCAAAAAAAAACATTACCGCTTTGGAGTTTTTATTACTTTTTTATTTCATTTTAAGTGAAATAACAGAAAAAATTAGTACCGTACCTTAAATGCATTACAAGTCGCTCACTCAAATAAAACTTTAAATTTGGATTATATATGTTATCCACGAAAAATGCGTATTTATGTTTTAAGTTACATAACCTAACCTCAAATTAAACCAGCCTACATGCGGCTGTATGTCGGATATTGGAGTTTAAGTGTGTAATTTACAAGTCACTCATGCTCAAGTCGCTCACAAAAGTGAAGTAGTAAATCATAAAATACCCCCCGTCGCAGCAGACCTGCGTACTCAGCGAATTTCCAAATTAGTAATATTAATTTTGACCACATAAAACTGTAAACCAAATGAAATCACATGCTCATAAATAGGGAAATAAATGTCTATTCTCCTTATGATAAATATAGGGAGAGTATGCAGGTATGCTGCCATGGGGAACACTAAAAGTAGGTTTTTATCATTAAAAAAAATTTATTCCGACCATATGAAGCCATGTACTAAGTTTCATCAATATCTGTCCACTGATAAAGGAGTTTGTCTATTCTCCATATGATTAACATGGGAAAAGAGTATGCAGGTTTGCTGCCATGATAAGCACAAAAACCAAGATTTTTTACCATAAATGGATGAATCTCAACCAAATGAAGCTGAATTCCAAGTTCCATCGAAAAATATTGGTTAATAAGTGAAATATTAATACATCCCAATTCTCCATAAGATTAACATTGGAGCCCCAAAATACAATGTACTGTATTTAGACTTTTTAATATCTCGATAACCAATGGAAATAGAGCGAAGCTTCAAAATACTAAATTGTGTGTTTTTTTAAGCTGAATCCAATGGTCAAAATAAAAATTTAAAATTTTTTAAATTTACATATGAAAAATGCAAAAAACCCATTTTTGGGGTACAAAACCCCCCAAAACTACCCCTTCCGGTAGGTCGATATGTCTGGTTTACGAACTCATCTGAATAAACGTAGGATTACACATCTCTACCAAATTTGGTGTCGATCGGACATTTTTTAAGCGAGATATCGTGTCTAGGGACACATATATATATATATATATATATATATATATATATATATATATATATATATATATATATATATATACATATATACATATATATATATATATATATATATAAAAATTTTAATGACTATTATTTTTGGTCTCTGGGCACCTCAAAACAAAAAAGTAACATGGTCCCGGGCTTAGGTCTTACCATGAGACCTACGGTAATAGCTTATTCCCTATGGGAAATTCGCTAAAAATAGTAAATATTTTTAATTATATACTTTTTAATTATTACTGATGATAAAACACATATTTTTTATTAAGATAGCAATTTTGTTTTAGGTTGTGTGTTTTTTATAGTGGTTTACGGCAACACAAGAATTTCTGCTAACAACTTGTATTTTTCCTTTACCTCCTGCATTAGAGAACAACTTTTTATGGGGAAAAATAAAAACTCAGCTTAGCTGCTTTTGTTTTGAGATCAGTATAATAGTATTCAATTCAATTCAATTCAAATAAACTTTATTCATGAAATTTGTACAATCATGCTTACATTGGTAAAAAAAATCATACAAATATGGAACGGCATCGTACTAAATATACAATCTTAAGACTAATTACATTTTAAGCAGCATTTATAGTAAACTCTTTAAATGAGTATAAAGCTTTTTCCATTAAAAAAATTTTAAAATGTTTTATGAATTTAGAGTTGTCTGTGATCACAAGTAAATCTTTTGGAACATAACTTATAAATCGTGTACCGGTACCCGCATCACTTGGTTTTTTAAAATGTAATTCAGTAGAATGTTTTTGAATAGCCAGCTGGTTTTTATTTCTTGAGTTATAGTTATGAGTTCATCCTAATTTTAATAACCTTTCACTATTGTTCCTTACAAACATAACAGTTTCAAAAATGTACAGGCTGTATATTGTTGATATTCTTAGTCTTAGGAAAATTTCTTTAACAGATTCTTTGATGTTTAGGTTCATAATTATTCTGATTGCTTTTTTTTTGAAGACGCAAAATAGCTAACAAATTTTGATTACTTGTTGCACCATACAATACAACCCCAAAAGAAATGTGGGAATGTATGTGTGCACAGTAAATTGTTTTTAGTGTTTCTATTGAGCAATATCTTGACGTGGTTTGAGAGCGTATAGTAAAGAAGAAATACTATTTTTTAGTGATATTGTGATTAATCCAAGTTACATTTTCATCTAGTAGTTTAACCTTAAAAATTTTGTTTCATTCGTTTGAAATATTTTTGAATTATTCAATGTAATATTTAGTATTGGCTTGTTTCTGTTTTGTTTTGTATGGCACGAAATGAGGTTTGTCTTTTCCAGATTTAGTAACAAATTTTGATTGCTAAGGTAATTATCAAACAATTTAAAATCGTTGATTAGCTATAACTTCCTCTTCTTTCAAAAAATTACCCGTAACTATCAAGTTTGAGTCGTCAGCATAAAGACACAATTTACTATGTGATCCAGTTAGAATTGATGGAAACCCCTTCAAATAACAGAGGAAGAGAACTGGCCCCAAAATGGATCCTTGCGGAACTCCATGCCTCATTGTTTGCAAGGCAGATTTTGCATTGTATATTTGATTCTTTTTATTTATATATTTCAATTGAACAAATTGTTGCCTATTCGAGATGTATGACCGAAACCCATTTAGCGTGACATCAACTATGCAAATGGTTTTTAAAGTACTTATCAAAATTTCATATGATACACAATCGAACGCTTTTGAAAGGTCCATGAAAATTCCGGTTGTATTATCTCCTCTATCAACAGCATCAACAGTCCTTTCAATAAAATCAATCCCAGCTGTTACCACTGACGTACCTAATTTGAATCCATGCTGTTATTCATCGAAAATGTTATTTCTTCAACTAATTGCAAATACACTTCACGTTCAAAAATTTTAGAAATAGTCGGTAAAATAGACAACAATTTTCTGATTCAGTTTTACTACCTTTTTCATTAAGTGTTAACATTTTTGAAACCTTCAGTTAATTTGGAAAAATACCTGAGATGAGCGATGAATTAATGATATGTACCAGTGGCTTTATCAAAAATAATTTGGATTGTTTTATGATTGGCATTGGTATTTCATCATAGCCAACCGAGTATTTGTTTTTGAAAGAAGAAATAATTTTATCTAATTCCTCTTCGCTAAGAGGTTGAGTATAAAATTTTTTGTTATTAGTAATTTGAGAATGGTTTAAAGTCTCATTTTTGGCTTTCAGGTTAGGTATTGTACCGAATCATCAACTAAATTGATAAAATAGTTATTAAAAATTTCAGAAACCTTTTCTGGATCAGTATTCATTTACCCTTGACAACTAATTTAATATTGTTACATTGTATGGTTTTATTATTTCTAATTTCCTTGTTGGTTATTTTCCAGGTAGATTTAGGCCTACTAATGTTGTCTGATTTATTAATTTTATTTTCAATATACTCTTTTTGTGTTGCCGATGTATTTTTATTAAAGAACTTCTTTAATATTTGAGCATCATGGTCACTCAACTCAGTAATCAAACCTTCAATATGTAATAATTGTTTTGGTAAATTTTTGATAGAGTTATCAATAGCACTCTCAGACTCAAAAGTAATTCTATTCGGAAAATTTACAAGATATTGCATGTTATGCTGTTTTATGATGATATTTAATCTTATGTAATTTTTCTTTAATGAATCCAAAACATCAATATTGATATCACCAGCCAATACAATCAGGGGTGCCCATCCCCCCCAAAGGTGCTGGCGCACTCCCCCCCCCCCCCCCCAAAACATATAGGCCTACCGCCCCCTCTCAAAGGGGAAACCTGTTTGAAAATACTGTATTTATTTTAGCTAAGCATAGAAGCATAAGTTGCATATTTAAATAAATGGAGATAATATAAAGGGTTTTACCTGTGAATTCATGCACATTTCCACAACAAACATTTTTTATAAAAAAAAGTCAAAGATTCATCTTCTTTTTTGTTTGATAGTAACAATCTTGCTATTTTTGTTAGATAATTTAAATTGATAATTTAATTTTTTATAGTTCTGGGGATATTTAGCTCTGAAAATTTAAAATTACGGCCATTTTGGAACAGTACAAGTTCGAAATATCTAAATTTGACTGAGTATTGGGCACTTGTTTGTTATACATAAGCCACTATTTATCTTTAGGGTTTTTTGAACTAAGGTCATAAAAACGCATCATTTGAAAGAACACTATTTACTGAACATTGTGTAAGAATTTCACGTGTCTATGTTTTACGAGTTTCGAGTTCTGCTTGCTTAAAGTCAGCCACTTCATCGAAGATCGCAGCAAACGCATCTTCCGTTCACGGCCTCGTCATCGAGCCAGCTACACATACCCTACTCAGCCAAGTTTACAGCGCGCTGCAGCGGTTAGAGTATATTTGTTATATTGATATATAGATCAGAAATACTCGCAAAAGTTATTTACAGTTAAAATAACACACACAGCTAATCACTATGCAAATAATGTGTGTAACGTGAAGTCGAGTAATTAATTAATTGTAGTATAGGAACTTAACTGGTGTCAAGACCGTGGCGTTCGCGACAATTAATAATGCCATGGTGGACTTTAAGCGAGCAGAACTCAAAAACAGAAAAATTAAAAACGTGACATTTTTACCTAGTGCTCAGTAAAGAGTTTGCTTGCAATTTATATATTTTTTAAGATCACAATTCATTAAAACATAAAAAAGCTGGCTTATGTACAACAAACAACCGAATATATGTATTAAAATATGTAACTGTTGTGCCAAGTTTTAATTCCGTAGCACGAATCGATTAAAATGTATAATTGATTCATTAAAAAAGCAAACATATAGACAGACAGACTGAAAAAATAATAGAGATATTGGGCATGTAGGCCTAGTATTTTGTATTTGGTTGTTCTTACCCTCTTACGTATGTTCTTTTATGGCATGAATTTAAGTTTCATCATTGGTTTAAGACATCTATTTTTTCAGCATATATAGGCCTACGTGTTTAGTGCAATAAAACATCATACTGAAAAACAGTTTGGAGTACATTCACTTGCTGGCTAGCTAGTTTGTTTTTTATCAAGTAATCAAAATTAAATTATGCAAAATAATAATTTAGGCTACTATAATGACACTTTGAGACTACCTATTGAATTTAGGAATAGTTTCACTCAAACTGTAAACATAGTTTGGTTTAGTAACAACTAAGATTTTAAAAGTAGTTAATGAATGTTACTTTGTTATATTTAAGGCTTGATTTTAAGTTTGTGTTTATAAGTTCACGGCACCTCGTCATAAATATACTATAGTACAAAATTTGTAAGCTAGTAATAATCATAAGTTCATTCATTCGAAGACCGTCATGAACACCATTGTGGAGTTAGAGGCTACATTGTTTAGGAATTCCCAGTGTCGATTTTGCCCATTGCATTACTCAGAGAAGATATAGGTCTATACTCTCGCCAAGCCGTTTGTAATATCAGTTATCTTAATGACGATTCTTTGACAGAAAAGTGGTCGCCAGAGACGGAACCGCGGAAACGGCGGTATATACTGATCGAACATGTATGAAGACATATTTTTGTAATTGGCTGCTTGCCGTTGAAAATGAAATAAATCAAATAAAGACACTAGACTACTAAGAAAAGACAAAACTTTAGGTGATTGAGGGAAACGGTCAACAATGGGGAGGGGTACGGAGTACCTAGCCGACGACGACGCAGTAGTCAAGATTGGAGGGCTTACATTAGGCCTACGTGTTTTGATCTAGAACAACTGGACTGACAAAGACTCTCCCAATTAATTTGTATTGACAAGTTCGTAAGATTCATGATTTAACTACAGTAAATTAGTACGTATTAACATTAAAACCCCCCTTTTCCAATTCCCCCAAAAATCTCATTCCCCCCAAAATTTTTTCCAATGGCGCAACTTGCGCCATTAGTCCCCCCCATGGGCGGCCCTGAATACAATATTTTCATATTTATCATTCAATTCACTCAGAACCACATGTTCAAAAAAAGGTGTATCATAGGCTGAGCTTGGTTTTCTATATAGGCCAACTTGCAAAAAGGAAAATTTAAAGGCTCTGCATAAAAGAGCGCAAAATTCAAATTCTTCATCTATACATAATTTTGTAATGTTTAGCATATTAATTTCTTTAACACAAATAGGTCCTTGGAGTCACAGCTTAAAACCATAACTCCTCCACTTCCACAAATTTTTCAGCAATAACTGGATTTTTCACAGAATGGTTACTAACTTTAACAAATTTTATCTCATTATCTTTTAATTTGTGTTCACTTTGTACACTGAAATCTGGATTTAACTCTTCCAGAACTATTTCCAGTGCATTTTTTTAGATAAAAATGATTGACATTTTAATGAAAATGTTGTATACTATCACTTATTTTAAATATTTTAGATTTAATTTTAGTTTTTGATAGAGTGGAAGAATTATTTACAACTAGGGAGCCCGTGCGCAAATTGCGCATTTAGTAACATTTATGTTTTTCAGTTTAATAACTCACATTATAGTTCAAAAATATTGATCTATTCACTTCAAAAATACTTAAAAAATATTTAATCTCTATATTTGTTTACAATCTGACTTAAAAATTCGTCTGAAAGTAATCAGCGGTTAAGTTACAATTCACATTTATAAACATCGTACAATGAAAGTTGGCCAACATTTTAAAGCACCCTCTAGAAATAAATCAAAGGTGAGGGGGGCAAAGCCTGAAACGATATGACCATTTTAATTATGATTCGTCCACGCGCTATATCCTAAGCTTCAAAATGACACCTCAATCTTAAAAATCGGTTCAGTAGGTTGAGAGAAAAAGGGACTTAACAGATGAAACCCTTATAGAAATAAGAAGATAAATCTTAACATTACAATGAGCCTGTGAATTGGAATCTATAAAAAAAAATTATTGTGTCAAATCACAAGATGGTGTTAAATTAGACTTCCCTTACTACCCTCATATTCACAACACCTGAACATATATATATCTACGGTATATATACATATATATGAAAATGAACGAACGGTGTTTTTGGCTTCTGGGGACCTCAAAATGAAAAAGTAACATGGTCCAGGGCTAAGGTCTTACCATGGCTACTACTGTAATAGCGTATTCCCTTTAGGGAAATTCACTAAAACAAACCGTTAGGCCTACCCCCACCACCGTAAGGTGTTTATTCGATAAGTAAAAGAATGAGCGTGTTCACAAGTATCCACCACAAAGAGGTTTGTTTACGTTTTTGCTTATCATGTGACAAATTCCAGACACTTTAAACCTTACTTTAAGAAAAAATGTTCATAGTCATAATACAAGAAATTAGAATAGGGCCTAGTATTGATTATGAGTTTTGTAGGATAAGTTAAGTAAATCTTTAAAAAGTCATTTCTCTATATAGGCAAGTCTTGAAAAAAATGCTATAAGATTACCGAAGGTAATATCTAAATAAACTTCACGAGTGGCTTTTGTTAACATTTTGATACCGTACTTTAGATGAATTTATAATGTTAAAAAAGTGCTGACAAAATTTTAACCATTGTTATTTTTTTCATACCATTCTATCATGTTACTAAAATTACTTGAGTTTTCTTTTTGTTTTTGGTGTAGGCCTACCTATATCTTTTATTAATTATTAAGATATCACTCAAACGTAACGTAGCCTTACGACCTGTATAACTTAGGCCTAGTTTTATTAGAATA
>CM061533.1:209089739-209157106 GCA_030545055.2 Neoaliturus tenellus | reverse complement strand
CTTTCACGCCGGATTACGGTGTCAAATGAAAAAATAAATACAGATAAAAATTTGTCTTTTGTTTTCAAAACTGCATAACCATAAAATATATTACACTGTTTTGAAACAATCTTTAGAGGAGAAAACGTAGTGTTGTGATAGTAAAGTAATACATATCCGATTCTTTGAAGCAGCCAGACAATCACCCCTTTGTCCGTACTCTCTTTTTGCATGCTTTTCTGTGTTGTTTCAGACTCCATTTTCCTTTTTCGTTTGTTTCTTGTTCTGTTTCTATTTAACGACGCAGAGAGTACTCGCTGTTTAGAAATTGAGTAAATGTGTAAAATGAATTTCTCTAGTAGGTGAATTGTTTTGAATTTACATAAACCTTGTCCTCTGACAATTTTTGAAATGGAAGAATTAATCAAAAGTTTGGAATCAATGGTTTGTAACTGTTAAAATGCTAACAGTAAATTAAATTTATATCACCGAAGACCCTTGAGAATTCACAACAAAATGTGAATTTGTTCTATAAATCTTCATGATATGTTCTAATAACTGTTAAATTTAGGTTATTAGCTGCAAAGTAAAAGTTTGAAGGGTATAACCTCAAATGAAAATTAAAATTCATGACGCGAATACAATCCAGATCTTCCTAAGACAGCTCAAAAGATAAGCAGCAGGATTTCATCCGTGCGTAGAATTCTTAACACGGATCCTCAGTGGACTGCATTTCGTGCCATTTAAAAGCATAACCCTATGTGCCTTTGAATTGAGAAATCATTTAAGCTCTGCACGCCTTGTAGCGACTTTATATTATTAAAATATAAAGTATAGTACTTAAGTTATAGAAATGAACAAGGCAAATTGTATAATTTGAAACTGTAATTATTATATTGTATTGTCGATGCCTTCGAGAGAGATCAAAATACAGTGTTGCATTGAACTCACACAAAAATAATATAGGATAAGGTAAAAGTGTAAAATCGCAATGGGACTCTTATAACATAAAACATGAAGATACTCCGGAATGGGAGACAGGTTGGTTTTGGGTTTCTCTTAATCTGAAGTTAGGGGAATTTGAATTATTTGTATTCAACAAGAAATTTTTGAAAGTTTCAGAAGAACACAGTTTAAAAATACAAAAAAAATTTGTCTCATTTTAGCGGCAATTAATTTACAGGTTGTAGAATGTCCTGGTTACATTAGGTCAATTATAGAGCACATACCCGAAACAAACAGTCAACCTCAAATTCGTTTTCGGATCACTTGATAAAATGCAGGTAATTTAAAAGCCATCTTCATTCCTGTAAAACAATGAAAACATGCATTCATTCCTCCCTTTTGAACGGCATTTATAAATAAATACATAAATATATATATATATATATTTATATTTATATATATAAATTTATATATAGATAAATTTTTCAACGATATATATATAGTTGAAAAATATGTTTTCTTATGTATTCTGATATTTCGGTAAAAATAAATATTATTAGTGTAACAAAAAGTTAAGAAAATTGAGTAACTTTTCTAAGTCACTGAGATTTATATTATTACATTTTGTATCTTTTAAGGTTACAGAGTTCTAATTCAACTATGCAACTACGTGACTATCAAGCTTCAAGAAAATCAGCTAAAAAACGGCCCCCTTAAACTGTACTGTTAACTTTTCATACTTTTACCCAAAAGCTGCATGGTTTACATTGTCTTCTGCACTACTATCTGAAAGGCGAATATTTCTTTTTATATTCATACCCTCAGTTTGAGAGTTGTGTAACATCCTCTCTTTCCTTTGCCTTTCACTATATAAACATTTAAATTTGAGTCTACAAGAACAGGAAGTAGGCCGTTACATAAATTTAATTATCAGCGATGACTTTAACCACTACTCGTTACAGATTTCTCCTTTAGCTGGGAATTGAGCACAAATTGGACCAAAGAACATTTGTTTTGAATGAAAATTCATGATTAATTTAGTGTAGCCTAAATTTCGATGTTCATATTTTATTGTGAATTAATAATAGTAGCCTATATAATATATTTTTTTAAAGAATTAACCAATTAAATACTTACTAGTCTACTTATTGCTCGAAATCGAGCAATTTATCTTCATACAATTCAAAAGTAACATTTAGTTCTAAAAAACGACATCCGAACAATTCAATGCTGCGAATATCAATAATCACAAGACTACACGTATTTACAGCTGTACATTAACAGATGTTTAAAATGTTCATCACAAAACCAATGCTATTCTAATGGAAATATTCAGATATATGAAATTTAAGTATTTCTTTTTTATATATCGAACACGTTTGATCTAACATAGACATTACGATCACAAAAACGCTATCGGGTTTCAGATGCAAGTTTTCAATAAACATAGAGTGTATAATAATTTCGAGAACCTTTCGAGATCAACTCTCACAACAGGAAACATTCGTATCAAGAACGAACACCAACGACCAGCTGAGCAACAGCTGGGATCGACAGCTGATCCACATGTTGCTGTTGTCCGGTTGCCATGGTGACGGGAGGCTGTTGGCGCGGGTGGAGGGCGGGAGGACGACGGACGTTGCCGCCAGTCGGTGCGGGGACGGCGAGCGGGCCGCATGGTCCATGCAGTGGTCGCATGACTCCCTCTACGACGGCATCCCCCTGGACTGGGACCTGGACGTGAATCTGGAGTTGACCCCAGGCAGGACCAAGCTACACCGGTACCTGTCCGAGGGGCACAATGACCTGTTCCGCACCATGCACCCCCCCAGGAGGTCCACCACAGGCAACTTCCACGACAGGTACGGACAAATCCACTGTCATCACACTGACAACCTACCTGAAACGGTGGTAGTGGAACATTCAGTCACGAAGAGGTGGAACTTCCCCGACAAGATAGTTATTGAATTTTCTAGTACAGTATGATAAAAGTCTCTGGTATGGTAATTATGAAATATACATCACAGGTAAGGAGAACTTTCCTGATGTGATAATTTCCAGTTCAGTGTGGGAGAGTTTTCTTGACATTATAGCTGTGGAATCTTTCACTACACACAGGAAATTCAAATACTAGTTTTTGAAATCTCCATCAATACAGGTAGAACTTTCCGAACATGATATCTGTTGGAACAGTCATGATACATATGGTTATGTATTATACAGATTGTACAGAAATGATAAAAGAGTACAAAGAAAGGTCTGCGAAAGATATATAACTTCATCAACGTTTACTTTTTACTACTTGTAAATACTCCCAGAAAGAAAATAAAAACACTTTTGAAAATGGACATATTTTGGAAGTTTTTTTTTTGTGTTTGATATATCATTTTAGATAATGATACATACTTGCAATATCTGATTTTATAAAGGAAATCAGTCAGTAAAATTATTTTAAAAAATTCTACAGATATTTACAATTTAAACTTATAAATAGTCCCACATGGGCCTGTGCGTGGGACAAGTCCGTAACCTATTACGTAAATACATAGTTATGTAATTTTTAACAAATGTTTTTAGAATACCATAATTTTTGTAAATTTATGTTAATCAAATTTTTAAGCTACATTTTTGCTAAACAAAACCTTTAGAATAAACTAATAAATACCAAATAAATGAGAATCAATTATTTAAATGCTAATTAAACTAATAAATAACGAAAATACAGAAAAGATGCGCTTTTAATCACTTTTGAAAGACCCCACCGTCGGTAAGTAGTTAGTATCATATATAATTGTCAGTATTGTGCTTTGAATGTCAGTAGTGAGTATATTTCAGGAGCTATACTCGGAACTGATTAAAGCTTCAGTGCACTCCAGGCCTGCATAAATATAATATAAAATGCGTTTGGGGAAGCAAGATCCGTAATAAAGTCTTGTCTTCATGCAAAATAAATTCCACGAGTTACAGTTAGAGACTACAATTGATTGGCTGGAGAATAAAACGGCAAAATAAGTCAGACACAAAAAATTACAAAAGCCGAAACAGGAATATTTAAAGACAGTTAATAAAAACAAAACGAATCAAATTGTGAAATGAAAGACACATTGTACGCAACCTAATTATCATCAGGTGTAGCATATTGTTAAAACGACGCAGTGCCTGTTAGCATACCCTTTTCCAATACCAAATATACCCCAATGCAAAATCAAAGCAAAATCGTTGTAATGTATACATTTCATCAGCATCTTCCGCCGATGATACGAATGATGATAGACTTCGCACGCCCTCGCAGAGCGACTGACTGTACGTTTCATCCGTCGACGCGCATGTGCGTGAGTCCCATGTCCCATATGGCATTCGTAGGAAAATTGCGCAATATGTCTGTTTGTTATCCTTGTTGATAATCCGATGATGTTGAATCAGAGATAGACAGTGTTTGATTTGCGTTCGCCATTTGTATCGTCAGGAGTGCATTGAACTGCAAACGACAAACCAGAATGAACTGCGTCAGTGGCACGCAGTGGTGGTGCAAATAGTCATTCACTCAGCGAATAATTTTCGCGGAGAATATTAAGTATTAAATATAAAATTTGGCGATAAATCTATATATTTAAAACAGTAAGGTAAAAAACACCTTTGGCCAGTTCGTCTGAGATTTCTACTGGGTCGATTTACATGCGGGTTGTACCAAAACAAACCTTATACGTCCTATATAGAAGGTTTTAATTGTATTTCAAAAATATTTACATTAAATTGGTAAAAAATGTAAAATGAACTTTATTTATAGAGAAATTTAACATGGGGGTAAAAGGCAACTTTTTCAATATTTTGGGCAGTTCGTCTGAGACTTCCACTGGACCGATTTACATGCAGTTTGTACCAAATAAAAGCTAAACTTTTCTAAAGTCCGTTTTTTTAAACCTGATCCTTCACGAGAATATTGGGGTGGGGGAGGGATTTAAACTGTAAACAAAACATTTTAACTCTTGACAAACATGCTAGAGTATCAGATTTCCTCAAATAACGTTTTAAATAAGTTATAATGTCTTTCAGTAACTCCTAGTCAGCTGTTATATTTTTAAGCCAAACCTATTCCTTGTTAAAAAGTAACAGTTCTAATATAAAATAAACTGATAAAAAAAAAACGACTGCTACCAATAATATTGTAAAACTGATACAAAATATGTTGTGATGTAAAATTACCAGCTGGTATGCAACAGTGAAATAAAACAAAAACAACAACAACAAAAAAAAAAACAGCAAAAAAACCAAAGGGCTCTAGCCAACGGGATATTAGCAAGTATAAACAAACCCCCACCACCATCTCTCCCTAGAAGGATCATGCTTAAAAAACGGATTATAAATTAGCAGGTTTTATTTACTTTAACGTTGATTACTCCCTTAAATTATAAAAATCGACAATTAGAAACCTGTGAAATTCTTTTTACAGGCTATTAATCGGCTGATACACACGAGGTATTTTGTCTACAAACAGTAGAAGAGCAAACGCTGAAGAAGATTTTTGGTTTATTATGGGCCAGTACCTAAAAATGTACAGTGTTATAATTAAGTAGCAGGGACCGAGCTTAAGCTCAGTAAAATATTTCTTCCGTTCTCACGCAAAGCTCGTTCGCTCCGCTCACTCGCCCTCTAAATTTTAAGACGAACTCGTTCGCTTCGCTCACTCGCCAGGTCGAAGGGTGCTGCACTTTGGTATAATTTTCCTTTAAAGATATAACACATTGGTTTTATCTACAGAAATCAGCTTATTTTTTCAATTTAAAAACATAAGGATAACATGGGAACTTTGAAGGGCTCTAGCGCGAAAACCGGATTTTTCCCAGCTATGGGACCAACGCCAATCGATTCCTGGTGGCCAAAACTCCCATAATCAACAAAAAATAAAAAATCCTTGGAGCGAAAAAAAAACTTTGCCCGTACAAACTTAGCTTGTTTTAGAGTACTAGTATACGTGTTGCTCGAAGTCGAGCAATTTATTTAAATACAGTACAAATGTTACTTTAGATCTAAATCAATGACATCCGACCAATCCAATAATGTGAATATCTTCAATCGCCAATAACTACACGTATTTTACAGCTGATTATTAACAGATGTTTAAAATGCTTTTTTCAGTCCCAATGTTATTTAAATGGGAAATTTTGATATTTCAATGGTCGATAGCGCCTTTATTTTCAGTCCGATTCTCATCAATTTTTGGCGGAAACAACTACAGACCAAGCCCTATCCAACGACACCAAAAACTTGAAAACCGGTTGAAAATTGTAGGAGGAGTTCTCAAGACAAAAAAACCCTTAGCGTATTAAATAAGTATAGATAAGATTATTATTTAAATGAAAAGAAAAAAATAATAGTTTTTACTCTTTAAACTGTACAATTTTTTATTTTTGGTTGACAAAAAGTAAATAAATATGTTTTGATTGTTAAATGGTTTAATACTATACTTTAAGTTACTTAACCACGTAAATCAGATGATCAATTGAATTAAAATGGCAATTTAAAAAGTACATTTTGTACATATTTCCTACCATCTGCTAGTACTCCTCTCGATCACCACGGATGGAGATGTTTCCGTCGACTATCGACAGCCAACGACTAATTATTAATAAAATTGTTAATTTAATTAGAAACAGTAAAAATGTAAGAGCCTCGTTTTAGCGAAATGTTTTTATATTCATCGTAGGAGTTAACGTGTATAGGCCATGTTTATAAAATCAATAATTCTAGGTTCTTATACTAGGAATACGCTCCGATGTCCGTCCCGTACGAGAATTTTTGCTCACTTTTTAAGTTATTAGGTGACGCTTTTATGATTTTTTTTTAGGGAGAGGTGAGAAAAATGCGTTATGCACACAGGTGGCAAGCCTGTAGAGTGGGGCTCCCCTAAAAAACGGGTTTACCCACTAAAAAACCTCCTCTACTCTTTAGGATTCTAACCTGGAATTGTTTATCACATTACGTCAGGCTAGGCCTAAATTTGGCTAACGCCGGTGGGGCTCATTCCTTATCCAGCCACTCGATCAAGGGATTTGGGCCACTTCGCGGTCCAGATCGGGTTTCTTTTCCAGGAGGATGCCCCGGAAGAACCGTGATAAACAATCCCAGTTGCCCTCATCCTCCAAGATCTTCTGGCAGACCGAGTCCACCGAAAATGCACCAAAAATTTGTGTGGCCTTCAGGTGGGACCCTTCCCAACGGGGGCAGCGAAGAATGTGTGTTCCGCATCGTCGGGAACGCCCGGGCAATAAATGCAGTCCGGTGAACCGGTCTTGCCCATCCGGTTCAGGTACGACCGGAAATAGCCGTGAATTGTCAAGAATTGGCCGCCGTTCCACTCATGGTTGGACGTGCTTGATAAGTCGCGCAGTCCATCGTCCTCGGGTGTCGTGCTCTCAGCTGTGTTGCCACTGCTGGAAGGTTCGGGAGCGCTCTTCTATTCTTGCCGTGTCCTTGCCAATCTCGCCTTGTGTCTGATAAATTGCCTTCCTCTCTCGTGCCAAGAGCTTGACAGCGATAACTACGGCGACCACCAGGACGGCAGGCTCGGACACTGTCCGGTAGGCGGAACACACCCCGAGCCCCGCTCGACGTTGAACTCGGGCGAGTCGCAACCTGTACTACTCTTTATCGAGAGCGTCTGCCCACACCTCTGCTCCATAAAGAAGCACGAACTGAACCGTGGACATCAACAGACGTCTTCTGCTGGATCGTGGAACCCCGACATTGGCCATCAGCCTACTAAGGTAAGTGACTACCTTAGCGGCCTTGACCGCCGTACGGAAGATCTGATCCCTCCAGCTTAACTTGTTGTCCACCATAATCCCGAAGTACTTAGCAGCACGAGTTGATTGGACCACCTCCCTTCCCACTCGGAACAGAACGACGGTGTCTATCCTCTTCTTCGTAAGGATCACAATCTCCGTCTTACGGAGAGCAAGCGAGAGACCGTGATCGGACATCCATGTGTTGACCACACGCATGACTCGGTTCAACTTTAGTTGGGCCAGCTCAACGTTGCGTGCGATGATGAGAGCTGCGACATCATCGGCGTACCCAACCAAAGTGGTTTCCTCACTCATCTCGGACCTCAGGAGGCTGTCATAGGCAGCGTTCCAGAGATCCTGGCCGAGTATTGAATCTTGCGCGGCACCAGAAGTGACTTTCATCGTCCACGTTCTGTCCCTTGTGTCGTAAATAAGGCTTTGAGAGCGGAGATAATCCTCGATGAGTCGCAACAGATATGCAGGAACGCGAAAGGTGTTGCGAAGCGCATCCAACATATCGACCCACCTCGCCGAGTTAAAGGCATTCTTGACATAAGCGTAACAAGAAGCACTACTCAGCGAGGGAAATGGTTGTGGCTCTCGGCTCTCTTCACAGCTCTCCATGGACTTCGGTGATAGCGTCAATCGTTGACCGGCCTTTTTGAAGTCATACTGACGGGGGCATGAGTCCCCGGCAGCTTCCACGGCAGAGGTCAGGTGGGAACGGATCAGCTTCTCGAACAGCTTCCCAGCCGTGTCCAACATGCAGAAAGGCCTGTGGGACGACGGCAGCTCGGGATCACCTTTGCCCTTGCTGATCAGTACAAGTATGTGGCGGTTTTCCAGGGAGCCGGAAACATCCCTTCTACCAAACAGGCGTTGTACATTCTCAACAAAAGTCAGCATTAATTGAAAATACTTTCTTTAAAGCCTCGCTGGGAATCCCGTCCGGGTCAGGAGCCTTGTTGCTCTTTAGGGAGAGAACGGAGGTTTCCATCTCCTCGAATGTAAAGGGTGGAACGTCATCTAACCGTCCGAAGTCAACCGGCGTACATCTTAGGCCTAGCCTACAAATAAATACATACAAAGAATGATTTTAGCTAAGACCTCAAAACAAGCAAGTAACTTAATTATAATTATGCTTACAATATTAAAGATAAATAGATTGTAGAGCATAAAAAAAACAATACAATTAAAATCCATGATTGCAAATTAATAAAAATCAAGTAATGTAAGTATTGTAGAATTACGCTTACTTAACACTTAATGCATATTTTGTTACCTGAGACATAGGCTACAATGGCACAACACATTCTAATTAGTTGTTCAATTTAAATCTTTCTCCCAAATAGATATTAGTTGTATCCCATAAATTAGTAATCGCATAATTCCATACGACAGCAATTCATTCCACATCAACATGCCTATCTTTTGTTATAATTTATAACTTCAACAAGTAAACATCAGTGTTGATCTATTTAATTTAACAAATAGGTCTGTCAAAATATCAATTAAATTTTATTTAAAAACGTAACATAACGGCGAGCAGATATAAACAAGAAAAGGTTATGTTGTTTTCAGCATACACAGCGACAACTCAGCTGCGATGGGGGAATATAAACTGATCATAGTAACTACATTAGTCAAATCATGTAGCCTAAACAACTAAAGTTCTGTCAAAAATTCCGGAAAATAAGCTTTTTTTATACTTGAAAATAATTGCTCGATTATAGTTTATTACCTAGTTTAAAATACTTAAAAATCTAACCTGAGAATTTCATTGAAATCAAATTAGTAATAAAAAAGCCTTTTGGGGGTCTAAAATTCGCCTAAGTGATATTTAAACTCGATCGTATAGAATTTTATACTCTATGTTCCATAGAGTAAAAATTCAAAAAGGTCTAAAGCTATATTTTTTCATCAGATATTTAAGTTTTTAAATCTTTATTTCACCCACCAAGGGGCCTGGGGGAGAATTGGGCCAGCCCTGCGGTCTTCATAGTTTCGTAAGGAAACCAAACTACTCTCCCTAGGGGGTGATTCTGCTTTAATCCTCTCTCGGGGCGAGAACTGGGAGAAAATTAACTATTACCTGCTTCAAAGCAAATCCTTTGTACCATAGATTAAGATGGTGAATCATTAAAATACTATGTTCCCTTAAAAGTTATTCAACTTTTTTCTGGCTGAGAAATTGTGGTTACGTGTGTACAAAGTATTTTAATAAAATTAATTTACGATATTTTACGTTTATACAAATTTAACTTAAAACTGATAATTAATTAATTTTTTCAGATTTTTTCTATTTTGTTTTTATATTTATAGGCTACTTTAAAAGAGCTTTAAATATTGAAGTTATCAAACAACCCTGTCACACCAGACCTGCGTACTCAGCGAATTTTTAAGAGGATTAAACTTTTTTTTAACAAACTCTTACTTTTCGATTGGTTTAAATAGTTTAAAAACCAACACATACACGATGGTTCAAACGATTTAAGAATAGTTTAAAAACCACTATCAATAAAACATTCTTTGCTTACTGTAAATAACAACAGGAAAATTAGATTTTTAAGAATGTTTATTTAGGTTTTATAAAGACTTTAATGTGTTTAATCATATATTGGTCAATATGATTTTTCAATGGAACAAGTCTGTAATGAAACCACATTAGTAATAACTGAATGCATAACATATTTTTGAAATGTAATGTTTAGCGTTAGTAGTAGTGGTATTTATTGGTGGATCGACTATTCCCAGCTAATAAATGCGTTCCACCGCGAACCGCTCGCTCGTAGGTTAAGAATTCTACGCTCGTCGAAGTTCTGGGGCTTAGTCTCCTGATCTATTGACTGCTCTCATATTCTGGGACCATTCGCCATCTTTTCTATTGGGTTTGGCTGGATATGAATTACTTTTCTGAAAAAATACTTTTCTTTATTGAAAACAATAATTGTTATTAAAAAATTAAATATTTTTCATTTGACGTATATATTTCACAAATATTCCTGTCTCCTGGAACAACAAACATGGCCTCAGAATCTTGTGAAAAAACGTAAGTTTTAACAATGTCTTATACACTTTTAACTTGAAGATAATTATATTTTAGTCAATATGCCACTTCTATCATGTTTTGTTTTTCATCTGTGCGTACATGTTGTACAAAAGTATAACAACAATTAAGAATAACATAGTATAATTAATCATAACTAACTAATTGCAAACATAAACGCAAAGAAAGCCTGAAAATGGAGAAATAGTAGTTTTCATTTTCATTACTAGTCTCGAAAGTAACTTATTGCGGGGAGAGATTTAGCGCGAGACAATCCGAACGTGGAAAAGTCTATCGAGCCCCGCAATGGCACTTTTGAGACGAATATTGAACATTATTTTTCATTACGAAATCTAAAAACTTATAACGCTGAGTTTCCGTGCTTATGTCGGGGTATATACGCACGGAAACTCAGCGTTATGCAACAGCTGATCGGCCTAATGCAACAGCTGATCGGTCTGTACCGCAAAATCCCATAACGGTTACTTTCCGTGCACCACAAATACACAGAAATTGAACGTTATATAATTTTACCGTGCGGTAGAGGGAATAACCTATTTTCTTAGCTCATTTTATGTTTAGAAAGTGTACTATCGTATGTAGAGAAATGAAAGTATATAAACACAATTTTAAAATCCTATCTTATTTTGGTAATTTTTTTGAATTGAGAAAATGTTATTTATACCTAAGTAAAATTATAATTTTGCAAAATCAGTTTGCAAAGTTTTAGTTTTGTTAGTTCAATCAAATTACAAGGATATTTTACAGTTTCCAGAGTTAGTTATCTTCCATCCTGTAATGGCTTACACAGGCTTACAGAGGCAAAATAGCTAATAACAATAATTGTACGTATTACATTTTTATAGTTTATTTAAGTTTATTTTTGTTATGTTAAAGCAAGGAAGGATAATGTAAATATAAAGATAATGGATTTTTGAATAAGAATGAGTACGTCTACTAAAAATAATTGAAACAAAAGCTAAGATTTAATAGGCAATTAACAAAAAATTTCACGCCACAAAAACACTACTATCAGTTGCTATTTATTTCCATATCGAATGCAATTCGCAGACACACAGCATGCATCCATTACTAGAGTCCTCTCGTCGGCTGACCTTGACCTTGTCTGGAGCAGTGTTAGTTGCCTTCATTATGTCTCCAGCGCAAATATTGACTTGCAATGATCAGAGACCCTCGACACAAGGTGAGCGATAGTAATGCAATTTGCACCAACAATGCCGAGTTTACTAAGTGTAGGCCTACCCACACACAGCGGCATTCATTCCCTAATGCAAACAATGTATTAATTTACAATAAAAAATATGTTAAGTAGAATACAATAAAAAAAGTATTGGTAAAACTGATTAAATTACTGGAACACCATCCAGGAGACACATTTTGCTAATGCTGTTGTTTATTAAAAAGCTAGACACCAGTAGTGCAATGGTGCCATAATCATCCCTGTGAGTGTATATTAACATTTTATTTTATTAATATGTATACAGAAAAAAAGAAAATAAAACAGTGTTCATATTAATAGCCAGTACGACGGAGCTCTGATATAGCAAGAAAATACAATATGTCAGACATACTAAAAGTAGGCATCCTATTTCAATATTGTGCTTATGTTGCACAAAAGGCGTAAGGAATCATAAGAACAAATAGAAAAATAAATACAATCATAAAGATTCAGAAGACTACATAATTTTTACTTAATCTTAATCAAGCTGAAGAGGAAAAAAACATTGTTGTAATTTGCTTAGAAAAGTGGTAAAAATGTATTACTCAACAATCAATAATTCTTCAATTGTTTTCTATGGAAACGAGTTCAATTTTGGTTGATTTCTCAAAATACGATGAGCATTTAGCAGCATTCCTCGTATATAAAATCCTCGTATTCAAAATCCTCGTATATAGCAGCATTCGAATTTGCTCTCGGTCTTAGAAGTTTTCCAGTATGGTATTAATAATACAAGGTCTATCGAAGAGTAGACCACTCGAGAAATACCCTTACCTCTTAAAAGAATTTTGAGTGAAACTGCTGCTAATGTTTAGAGAAAACAGCTAAAGGACACAACCTTGGACTGAGTTTGGTAACACTGAAGTTTGGATCAGAGTTTAGATGTGGGGCTCCTGAACCTGCTGGGTTGAAGCTCAGCAGGAAGCTTTACGGTAAGTTCTGCTTAGTGTTTTAGACTTGGTGGAACCTCTTGAAGGATTTCTGGTAGGTTGAAAAATCTGCATGTCGCACGCCGCAAGAGGATCCACGTACTGAAAGAGTTCTGTAACACTTCATTGAACTTTATGAAAAGCTTCCTAGTGCTTGAGCCTAGGGATAAAAAGCCTAGTACTCTCAGGCTAAACCTAAATCAGAACTATCAATTTTGACTTTAGGTCTTGTCCTGAAACAACGAACAATTTGAACAAAACATGTTTTTTTAAAGGAGACGTGGTCTCTGTCAGTGCCCCCATACCACATCGTCCGGGCTATTGTGGGCACCAAGGGATGGTATCCCGGTAGCCAGTGACCATTATCGTAGGAATGGGTCACACCGCCTGCGGCTCCCTGAGATGGGGTTGTGGTCGGTTGGGCACCAGCGTGCATGACAGGTGCCTGCATCGGCTCCCTTTGCTCGCACAGGGACTGGAGATTGTAATTCTACAAGTCCAGCTTGGCGGGGGACAAAATACAGGCACACTGTGAAATAAGAACAACATATAAATTGTGAATAATTGTGAATAATCTGTTATGGGTATGGGTACCCTAACCCATACCGAGACACCCCACTCAAAATAGACTGGTCCCAACATTCAAAGGAGAAAGAGGGTAGATTCAACCTAAAAGACAACATTAAATGTACAATATCATACGATTACATCAAATATCGCTAATTTGATACATTGGCCTGTGGTAGTATATTTTACAATTGCACATCATTCATTAATTATCCGTTAGACATTTGTGGTAGTTAGTTTTAATGAAACTTATTCTTTTGATAATTAAAATTAAGCACAATCCAGTTAAACAGTAAACTATAGAATCTAAAAATTTCCTTAATAGAAGATTTTATTGTATTATATAATTTTTTAAACAATGGTTTACAGAATTTGGGAATAGAAAATAGAGGAAAGTATATACGTTTATCTACACATTATCAAAATTATACTTTATATTTAATCATGCATAACGAAATAAACTTGAATTCAGTACGTTTATAATTTAAAGACAACCGCTGGTCAAAATTTGACCAAAAATGTACTTTATTCGGACACAAATAGTTTAAAATTATTTTATCTCTGAAACTTCTGTTCTTCTTGCTTTGCTAGCATTTATTACTTCAAAGCAGTCTAATCAAAGTCCCTTCTTCCATAAGATTAATATTGGTATTAAAAAGCCTGTAGGACGTAGCCCTGGAATCGATGGGATGAATTGCAATGGGATTATGCTCATCGACAGGACAGCACATTAACTTTAAGTGTTTGCGCGGATTTATCCTACGATGCACATAAGCTGGGAAAAAAGTGAAGAAAAGAATCATGCTAGCTTATTAAAATATACTGTAGATCCATTTATATAACTCCATGACTCTTAATTGATTTATTTAGGACTTAGATTAAACCACACCCAATATGATGTAGGGTGGACATAACAAATCATATTGCTCTTGCTGTACCTTCACCATCAATATCTATATTTTGTGGGGTTAGATTGCGTGTACTGTATATATTATGCTCACGCCACTACAATACATTAGTTTAATTGGCAATCTTTTAAAGCTACACTTGTATAATGCGCTCGATAAAATAACCTTCGGACATTTCGTCAGTGCTGACTTGTGCACCTTTGTAGACTTTGGTGTTTTGATTCCATATTCCATTTGTGGAACTTAATTTAATCTTTAGGATGAAGAATTTTTTTATTTACAACAGCTATTGTATGAAGATTTTCAAACACTTTTGGAAAGAAATATTCCTTATGTTTCATTCTATAGGGATATTGAAATTGATTATGTAATGATCAAATATGTAGGGAAGGGGAGTAAAATGTAGAAATTTTCAATTGTATGGGCGTGTTTTTGAAGCTAATATCTAAAACTGTGCTTTAAAATTGGTTGATACAAAATTATGTACATAAAATATTTTATTATTTTGTTTGGGTTTGCACTGTTCTAATTAAAACTAAATCGATTAATTGATAATTTCGGAAAGAAGAAACTAAGAATAAACTATCAATAAAGAAAAAATGGATTAAGCTTTTTTATATTGTACTTACAAGTTAATGTTGAGACCACTCTTTTCATATATCTTGAAAGGTTCCATCGTTAGGAGGTAAATTAAAATCTCAAGGCAGCTATCGAAAAGTGGAATGAAATTTTCTTGAGTACATTGAAGCTTTTCTTACATTTTCCTCAGCTACGTTACCATGCCGTATTGAGGCCCCTCCCGCCGTTCAACGAAATTACGTTTCTCATTATAGAAAGGTCATAAATGATATATTTTTATTTTTACAGTCACAATTTTTCTTTAAAAGAGAAAATTGTTGTTCAACTTGCTGTTGTAAAATTAAAGTTATGTTCAATACAAATTCAATTAATTTTAAGAATAAAGAAAATATAATAATTTATTACTCAAACAGTAGTAAAATGAAGGTTTTATAAACATTAAGTTTAATCTCATTACTAATATTTTTATTGAAAAGCAACATAATACACGCAAAAAGAACTAGCGCCAGTCAATTAATCTGGTTGAACCGTTACCGGACTTACCTCGCCGTTATTAAAGAGAACGCTACATTACAGTGATATGTGATATGACACAATATTAAATATTGCACCGGGTTAACCGAGCCTTGATCGTTGGTTTTAATCCACTTTTGTTATTATTTCCTTGCCTTTTGATGGCAACAACCACTTTTTTTAAAAGAATTTTAAAACAATTTTTAAACTACGTTTTAGGAAAGAACTATTTTTCTTAGGTTAAAAGCTGTTTTTAATCTTATTTTTGGACAAAAAAATCTCAAATGCAAATTTTAAGCAAAATACACCTGCTAGATTTTGAGATCGACGGAAAATACATCGCCACAGACACTCCTCTAATTGTAGTATAGGATTAATTTGTAAATATGGTGATACCAAGTATGTATTTAGTTTCGTAGACAATAAGCTGAGAGATCATGTAAGTGTGAAATACTAGAAATAAGATTCTGTATAATAATCTGAAGCAAATTAAATTAAATTCTACATAGTTACACTAAGTTTACATAGTGTTTTAATCAGATGATTAGTTGTTTCTTTTACAAAACATTTGTTGATTTTACAGTACTTAAGTTAGGAAACTATCAATAAAATTTAATATTTATACTATCACAACAATAACTATATAACAAATTATATCATAGTATAAAACCATCGCTTAAATTCACACAAGCGTATAGGCGCATTAAATTTAATGAGTTTCGAAATGGGAATCAACGTCTGGAGGGAGCGAATCTAAACTATGAGATCTAAAGTAAACTTGGGAAGGGGAAAGTAAATATATGTTTAAGAGTCCAAAAGAAAATGAGAACTTGAGTTCAAATATTGTCGATGAGAGCAAAGTTAACCAACTTCGGAGAAGTGGAACACCGATTCGAATAACAACTCCCTTAACTCAATAAGACCAATTTAATTATGGAAGGTGTTAAGTAATCCGAAACTCCGGATAGTGTTGTGAATTATAAACCTAATTCCCTTTTCCATTGATTATCTAACTATTGAAAATAATATTAATGTTACAAAAAGCGATAAGCAAAATAATAATGTAAAGTGATACTATACATATTTTCAATACATTTTTATATAGTGTTCTACCTATTGGTTTTAGTTTTATATATTTATATAACATAATCTGAATAAGTTATAGATATGTTTTCTTCATTATAACAAATGTGAAATACAGTAGCAATTTTGGTACTTTTTTGTTAACGGCTAAAAAGTTTTGTTGCAAAATCCGATTTGTCTAATTTAACAGAACTTAGTCGACAAAAAAACCAAACTGATAAAATACAAAATGACTGGGCTTCTTAGTGGCTGTACAATAGTGGGAACCTTTCACAATGGTGAGAGGCCCGACCGACTCCAGACAGGGTCTTTTCTGTTTTAGTTGTCGTTTGTCATTTGGGATTCATCTATAACAAAAATCATTGAGGTAATCTGACAAAAGTTGGATTGGGGTTTGGACAGTTTATATAAAAACACTGTAATAGGGTTAAACGACGCATGTATGTATTATTAAGTACCGGCTTAGCGAAGCGAAAGAGATAATGGTTATGGCAAAGCTAATGACACTATTTTATTTTATTTTGTTTTATGCCAATGCAGTTTAAAATCGTTAATTATAAATATACAGCTAGTCTAGTCTTACTTTAATAATGTTTTACCTTGGAATATGCTATACCTGGTGATATTGGCGCCGGTATATTCTGTGAATATTTTCCGATGGTCCAATCAGTCTGTATGTCTGTTGCTGAGGTGTCAAAGGCAGCCCCGGATCTCGTTATCGTAACCCCCTCGGTGGGGGTTGTACATGTACACCCACCACCGCCGAGATGTATCCGTAGGCTAGATTATAGTGGAATACCATCTTGGAAAATGGAATAGTTACGAGAAATACAGTAGAGCTGAATGACTTTCCATTTTATTAAACACTTTACCGAGATAGTGCAGTAGGCCTGTTATAGTTTATGTATGTTTTATCTTAACAAAAGTTAGAAAGTATAACATCCAAATTTAAAATTTATCGTTAATTGGATATAAATGAAGGTTTTGATAGAAGGAAAAAATGGTGGTAGTTACAATTTTACTCAATGCAATTTCATTGTAAACTGATCGTATATTTCATTATCAAAACCGCTGTTTTAAGGATGCTTCTATCCCCAGGCCAAAGATAAGTTTGATGATTTTGAAACGCTAGAATATTGGTATTATGGTACAAGTACCAGGTTAACCGATCCTTGCTCGTTGGTTTTTTATTCACTTTTGTTATAATGTCATGGCAATCAAGCTATTAAATCTACACCAGACTTTTCACAGATAACAGCTATTAAAAAACTGCTTAACATTAATGTTCCTCTCTCTCTCTCTCTCTCTCTCTCTCTCTCTCTCTCTCTCTCTATATATATATATATATATATATATATATATATATATATATATATATATATATATATATATATATATATATATATATATTAGCTGTTATTTCGTTACCAAAATAGCAACTCATAAGACCAATGTTAAAAATTACGATTTTTAAACTTTTTGATTTTTCCTAGGATTGAGGCTGTTTATAAACTTATTTTTGGGCCAAAACACTCTTAAATGCAAAGTTTAAGCAAAATCTATCTGCTAGATTTCGAGATCGTAGAACACACATCCCGTCAGACATTGCTCGTATCATAATATAGGATAGGCTATATTACATGTACATTCGGTTAACTAAAGGAAATTAATGTTCAAAACGAAAGTTATAAACAGTTTTTTGCTTAATTTGGGCGTTTTAAAATCATTTGGGTTTGACGTCAATACTATCATTGTAAGTTCAAGTAATTTTATTTTAATAAGACAATAGGTACATTATTATAAGGAAATGACTAAGATCACATCATGTTTACCATAAGATTTACCTCCTAATGGGTGGTACCCATTAGAAAAATGCAGTTTAATTGGAATATAAATAAATTGTAGTTCCACGTAAAGCTTGTAGTTCCAGAAGCTACAATGTAGGGAAGGCATGCCTCAGCTAGAGGCGGTCGTCTGTATACAGCAGTCGACGGTATGCAAAGTGAGCCCCCGGGCTACATGCGATAATGCTGATGGAGCCACCGCGGTATTGTGCCGGATGTGACCCAGTATAACCCACTCCGGGAATATGTTACTTCAACTGTGATAAAATATCCCAAGGATATATGGAGTGTTGAATGTAGTGTGTAAGTCCCCATGGACATTTAAGGCGAACCATTATTGTTAGATTGCTAGATACTGTATATACACGTTTGTTTCTTAATAAAACATACCAACATTAAAAGTGTCAGTTATTTCAAGGTTTTGTACGATCTAAAGATAATTTATTTAATAATTTTATTATTAAATATTCTTTATTTCAATCCACTTTATTCAACAGATTTTGTATGTTGCTCCGAAATTTTTAATAAAAATACTTTCTTTTATAAAGAAATAAATATATGTTAAAAGTTAAGATATCCCTCAACTAAATAGCATAAAACATAACTTTCTTAAAATTTATTTAAAAATAAATAAATTTGTCCTAGATGTTATCCAGTCTCCACAAAGAAAGATTCACTCTGAGAAATAATGAGGAATTAATAATTTTCACCCCATTGAAGGCCATCTTGACACAGCTATGTATGATACTAAACTTGAGCCAAACTGTGATTGTCCCACAAATTAAATTTTTATCTAAGTAACTTTTTAATAAAGCTTGATTGTATCCAATTTATTGAAAAAAATGTACATAATTTATGACATTTAAATAATTCTCTAGCCAACATTTTATGTCAGTAACTTTGTGTAAAATATACTCATTTTAAGAATAAATTTTAATTGTGTTTATTGCTTTACATTATTATTAAGTTCTCAGCACATACACCACAAATTACCTTAAACAAACACAGATGTAAATGCCTTTTTGCCAAATTCTTGGGCTTAAATATATTTGTGATGAAAGGTGCTAAATAATTTAATATTTACTTTAATCACTAAAGAGATTCAGAGTAAAAATAACAAGTAATAAACGGAGAATATACATACATGCCGACACAACAGTAAGGAACGTGTTATTTTTACATTTGCAATGCAAATTTTAGACTTGTTTCTCTTTGACATAAAAATTTGATTTGTTTCATATTGTTTTCCAAAATGAAAAATTCATCGTGGGGTCACAACAAGTTTTCATGGATGGAAATAATACTGGTAATATGTTAATAAAAATATAATAAGTAATAATAATGTGTACAATATGTTACTAATAATGTTAAAACACTGTTTTTATGTTTAAAATAACACTTATATTATTATGTGTTTTATTAGCTTAATAACTCCAGTGAATTAATGAGTTAATTAAAAAAAATTGTTAAAGAAGAGTTGAAATGCCTTGACAGTGATTTCAATTTTGAATGGGCTCTTAATTCTAGAAAATTCGTTTTATTAAGTTTAACATCATGGTTTTATACAAATCTTTCTTTTGTTGTGTTCTCATGGGTTCCTTCTAAGACAAAAAACCAAGCTTAAAAATGTTTAGTTTTTTTGTAAAACAATTCTACTAAATTAAATCATCACAATTATTAAAGTTTTTTACTAATGAATCTTTCGAGAAATTACGTCCAGTCTTTATCCAATAAGGGTATCGTCTATTACATCCCTTTTTCTCTCAACCTACTTAACCAATTTTTAAGATTAAGTCCTGTCATTTTAAAGCTTATGATCAAGGGCGTGTGCGAATGATGATTAAAAAGGTCGTGTAGTTTGTTGTTGCTTGGGTGGCTTCGCCCCCCTAGTTTTTTAAATTTATTTCTAGAGGGCGCTTTAAGATGTTGAACAACATTCATTATAAGATTTTTCATATGAGCTGATTACTTTCAGATACATTTTTAAGGTATACTGTAAACAAAAATTAAATAGATAGTGTGTCACTGAATATATAATCAACAGAAATATTGAAAAAAATTCACATTATTAATTTTTATTGAACATTCTTTATTTGATAGTGTAAAGCCATATCATATAATTAATTCGAATTTTACGGTAGGCGAGTTTCTCATAGAAAAAAAATTGGAAAACGAAAAACGTGCAATTTGTACACGGGCTTCCTTGCTGAACATATTAATAAGTAACACACATTACAATAAATTCTGATAATACTGTTAAAACTAGATGCTTATTTGCTAATTTGCTAACTAACTTGTTGAACTGTTTGATTAATAAAGTTGTTGAAGAACACTCCATAAAACATTTCATCGCAATCAATACCTACATGTCAAAGTATTAAAATACGTATTTTAAAGAATTTAAACCAGTAACTTATATAAGGCATTAATTAACTTTAACTTTGTTTATGTTAGTGAACTTTTTTTGAAAACTAAAAAGACGCAGTTGTTTTTTAATAATACAAATTATTTTAACCTGGCCACTATGTTTGCAATCGACAATGTCGTAAGTATATATGAAAAAGCAATGAAATACCCAAAATTTGATTTTGTAATTTAATTTGTTTCTTAGCAATAAATTATAAAATATTTTTTTAGATTTTAAACAAACAATTTTTTATGTTTCGTAAACAATTTTTTTTATAAAAATATTATATGTTAATTTTGAAACATGCAAGAATATGTGTACAAAGTTCATGATGATCGGTTGAGTAGTTTTCGCGTGAAAGCGTAACAAACATAAGAAATTTACATTTATAATATCAGTAGGGATAGGTGAGTTAAAAAAATAATAAAAACTAACAATAGTTAGGTTTTATTTAATTTTTAAGATGCAATAAATGTTTTTTTTGGTTTTTATTTATAACGACGTCAGGTATTGTTGCCTCAAAATGCTAAGATTTATAAAAGTTATCTTAAGTGAGATTCCTTTTTACAGCCTTATCAGATAAAAAGAAGAAGAGTGTAGACGAATTCAAATTCGCCAAGAATAGTTGAATGAAGATGGTTGAATACATTTGAAGTGACTTACAACAACAAAATCGTTATTTCTTCCTTCCAAGACCAAATATTACGTTTTGTATAGTGGTGATCTCTTGCATAAAAATGTTGTGTATGTTTTGTAGCTTTGGAGAAACTGTTCATATGTAAAAAAAAAAAAAAAAAAAAAAAAAAAAAAAAAAAAAAAAGAAGAGGGAAAGATATTGCCATTAACTATACTAAATTTGTTTATTACGTATCGTATCACATCCACAAATATGATATTCACAAACATTATTTTAATAGAAGCTTAAATTCTTGGGCGTGTCTCCTCTATGCGGAAGAGGTTTGATTAGTGGCATACATGTCTTAAGTACCATGCTAGGTGGTTGGCAAGCATGTAAAGTAATAGATCTTTCGATTGCAGAGCTTAAGTGTTAAAAGTTTACTAACGAAATGAATCGCTGCAATGTTAAAATAAGTCTATAACAAACAATAAAATAATAAAAATTTCAACATCATTTTTATGAAAGAACCAATGTCAATGAACACGGTGCAAACTCACGTTCTCCTATGCTATTTTGAAGAAATTACCTAATTGCATTGGAAGTTCACAGAGTATGGTCTCCTGCAACAGTGATATTTATTTTTCAAATGAAAACACATTTTTTTAAACAACACACCAATGTTAAATTTTCTATAACAAATGAACGTGCATGAAATCTGTACGAATTATAAATGGAAATTCACTCATGGAAGTGATTAAATTTAACATAATGTTTTCGTCATGTATCGTAAAAAATTTACACACTATATGCTTGATACAAAAATTATAATTTGAAAATTAAATAAGATTTGTATAGTATCAAAAAGTAAAACACCGAAAACCGAAATAATGGAAGGAAGAGTAAAGTTAGATAACTCATGGAAAGTTGTGGTGGATTCTTAACAACTTGCTGAACATTAATTTGAACTGTTTGATTAACAAAGTTGTTAGAGAACATTTTATAATAAATTTCATCAAATTTTTTCTATAATAATGAAATACTATCCTGATTATTTGTAATAATAATATGCAAGTAGATGCTTTAGATTTAATATTTGACAGAGTGTATAAAAATTCTTGACTTATCAGTAAATTTGTTTCACAATATTCCTTAACCGATTATTATTGCACCGTGATGGGGTTGGGGGAAGGGGTTTATTATCGCTATTATTACAAAGTAGGCCCTTAAATTGCACCTCTTGAAGGCTTCCGACTACACTATTAAATAAATTTCGTTTCTTTCCCTGATAGTTATAATTTTCACTTAAAAATATTTTCCTTTATTCGTAATTATATTTTTCATTCAAGTCAAAGTAATTATATCTTTGGTCGATTTTAAGGTGCATTTAAAAATTTCATTACGTTTTGGATATTGATATTTTGTTTTGAGCAATTTTTTTTTGCAAACCTACAGGATGAGAGCTTTCCAACGACATCTTAAAAATTAAAATCGGTCCAGTGAAACTCCAGATTCGATTCTGCCAAGATTTTCAAAACTGAATTATTATAAGAATAGATACTCTAAAACAAGCTCCGTTTGTCCGGGCAAACTTTTTTTTCGCTCCAAGGATTTTTGATTTTTTTTATTGAATATGGGGGTTTTGGCCACCAGAAATCGATTGGAGCTGGTCTCATAGCTGGGAAAAATCCGGTTTTCGCGCTAGAGCCCTTCAAGGTTTCCATGTTATCCTTATGGAGATTTTTTAAATTGAACAAAAAACAGCTGATAACTGTAGATAAAATAAACCAATGTGTTGTATCTTTAACCTTTGGTTTAGGAAAATTACCAAATGCAGCACCCTTCGGTCTCGCGAGTAAGCGAAGCGAACGAGCTCGTCTTAAAAATGGAGAGGGCGAGTGAGCGGAGCGAACGAGCTTTTCGGTTTGAGAAACAAAAGTAATAATTATACCGAGCATAAGGTCGGTCTCTCTGGTACTACACGATAAACACGACAAATAAAATGTTCTAGTGATCCCAAAAGTTGTTACGTCTTATGTTTGTGAGCCAATATTAAAAATATTGCAATATGTGCAAAATAATCAAGAGCTTAGTGCAAAGTTAGTTTTTTTCTTTGAACCATAATATTAATTAGTTTTCCTACTCAATAGAATAAAAGTTTCAATAACGCTTTTTTAAAACATGTTTCAAGATAACTTCAAACATTATTGTAAACTATCATTTTAAAAAGAAAATAACGGTTTTATTTTCAAAATAATTGTAAAAAAAATAAATATAGATTTAGATTGAGTTTTGAACGTTACGTTAGTTTTTACGTGTTAAGTGAAAATGTTCAAAAGGCGATATCAGAGTTGAAGACAAAGACTGGATGAATCAAAGACTGGAGATGAGCTTTAGAAAACGTCCTCTTCATCAAACACCAGTTCACTGATATCAAAATTTAGGTTCTCTGCATATGACAACTAATTGACTTCCCTTCCTTCAAATCTGTTCAAACAATGCTATTGACGTAAATATAGTTTGTGGTTTAAGTTTTGTATGTAATTTATTTAAAGAGCATTTTATACGTCAATAATACTCTTTTAATATTTTACTATGTAAAACTCTTTTACCGATTAAATTATTGGAACATAAGATAAATTTAATCAAAGGATCTCTTAAAAGAGTAATAAATTTAGTTTAAAATGTCTTATTCAGAATATTACTGATCAAAACTTCATATTTCTCCAAAACAAGGTTCTAAATAATTACAACAATAACAACATGTATACAAATAATTAACATGTATGTATACAAATTAAAAGGCTGCGTAGTTGAGTGGTTATAGAGCTCACCTTTGAATCAGAGGGTTGCATGTTCGATCCTGAGAAAAGTTAGCGGTTTTTAAGGTTCGATACTAGACTCAGGTGCCGTTGGTCATTGGGCTATTAATTAATGATCCTGACAAATGAGCCAGCTGCTATTTGTCAGTAACATAGCTACATCTTATGACCCAATGTATTCACCACACTCACCCTCCAGTCATACACAAATTAAAATACGCATAAACGAACTATATATGCACGTCGGTGTTTTAAAGAAAGTATATTGAAATATACTTGAAAGTTATATTGAAATATTGTAACTAAACATTTTTCTGTGCTCTTAAAAATACTCGTCGTTGGAAGGTAAAACGGAAATATTTCAGAGGAAAATCAAGAATCTCGCAGTTGGGTGTTGAGAAGGTTGTATTAAATGTGGTTGAATATCCCGCAGCATGCCTTTCACTCGCCCGTGGAGTATTGCAAAATATATCTCTTAGTGGAGCGCAATATCTTGGTAAATAATTGTAAAAGGACCTGATAGATATCCTCGCCAGGTTTAAGTCACTTTTATAAATAGCGATATAAAAAAATAACATATTGTTGTAGGGTATATAAAAACTGCAGCAAATAAAATATTTTGCTGTTTTAGGAATATAGTGGGGACGAAAGTTCGATTTTACTTAGGATTGGTAAAAAATTAAAATTAGACACAAAACTATTTGTCATAAGCAAACTTTAACTTATATGCTTAAATCTTAGAACTAGGATATTTGTCAAATTGCTTAAATGATAGGGATATTTAATATTTTTATTAAATTATACAAAAGTAAAGGATGGTATGGAGACCATTAGAAGGAAGCGAGTCAACAGCCAAGTTCCATTAACGCTGTCAACAGCCTGAATTAGAATTCAGGGGACTTTGGTAGCTTATGAATAATTAATGGTATTTAGAACACAAAGTAGGGCATTATGCACCGTAGACAGCTAGCGCCTACGTCAACATAAGGTGGGAGGCAGTAGAAGATTACAATTTAAGTCATCGCAAAGGATTTGTTTCGCTTTTCTTTATTCAATTAAATCTGAACAATTTAAAATGTATGTAAGGAAATAAAAAAAGTATTTAATTATTTACTATTATAGAACCTGCTATTGAAACTTAAAATAAAGTTCTATTGTTTCAAAAGTTTTAAACATGAGGTATTATGTTTCATACTTTATATTAATATAATTCTTTTAACGGTGGAGTTTTGAACTAAATAGTGGGTTTAAAACTCAAAAGATATTGTGAAGGTTTAGCCATCTCTTCCTAAATTTCTCATGAAACTTGTTGATAGAGGGTTACTTTAGATTTGTGGAAGACCAAAGGGTTGAACAAACTCAATCCTAAAATATAAACAACTATTTTTTTCGGGTTACATATCTATGTTTTTTATTTTTTAGCTCGTTTACGTCCTAGAGTATATTTTAATTCATTGTTTTTGTTTAATTGTGTTTAAGCTTTTAATCTATGTTGAAAGAAATACAGAAATGGTTTAGTATTTTGGAAAATAATTCTTTAAAAAAACTGCCGCTTTTGTATTAACAGCTTTTTACAGGAAAGCAAGAAATCAGTCTAAAAGTAAAATACCCCCGTCGCAGCAGACCTGCGTACTCAGCGAATTTCCAATAGAATTTCAGATTATTTAATTTCCCCATAAAACAACATAGGATCGAGTATGTAGGTTTTCTGCCATTGGGTGTTGTTAGAAAATCTAAGTTAATCAATAATTGGTGAATGTAAACACAAAATTGTATCAAACTCTGGCAATTTTTTATTTTCGCCATAAACCCCATGGGGGTGAGTATGTAGGTTTGACGCCATATGGGTTTTGTAAGCAAGTATAAGTTAAACCTTATATAGATAATGTACTTACCAAATTTGATTATGTCAATAAATAAGCAAGATATAGGGTTTTCTTGATTTCCCATAAGAATAACATGGAAAACACATTTTTGGATTTGCCCCGTAAAAAGTTATGTTATGATAAAAATTCAAAGTACCAAATTGTTTGTTTTTTTAAGCTCTTTTAAATGGTTTCAGTTAAAATTGATGAATTTTAAAAAGTAAGGTCCAAAAATGTCAAAAACCCATTTTTGACTCCTTTGAAACCCCATAAAACCCCGTTCCCATAACCCGACAATGCTGGTTCGCGAACTCATGAAAATAGACCTGGTCTTACACCTCCATACCAAATTTCATCAAAATCGGAGGTCCCCTTCAAAAGTTATCAGTACTACGGACATATATATATATATATATATATATATAGAGTGTTTTAACGCCACACTTGAAATTTTGGTTAGAATAGCCCTATTTAATTTAAATTTCTTCCAAAACACACACAAAAAATTTGGGATAGTGCCTCTGGATCCAATAAGCAAACCAATGACTTCTACTTTCTTTAGTTTGTATTTGTCTTGAATGAAAGGAATGGTTGCCTCATATATTTTTTTTCTTTTCTTCATTTACTTCTTCTGGCTGTTCTTTATTAATTTCAAATCTTACGGTAGGGTCAAGAATATAGCCGGTATGTTTAGCTTCATCAATAACTAAAATATCGCATCTACTTGATCCGTTCACTGCAATGCAGGACACTTCTTCGTATACACAATATTTTAGTTCTCTGAAGGCTTCGGCTATTATTTTTCTTATTTCGTGGTGTCTATTGTTTCGCAGGAGTTCTCCGAACGGGCAGAATCCAAGGAAATATATATATATATATATATATATATATATATATATATATATATATATATACATATTCATATATATGTATATATATATATATATATATACATATATATGAAAATGAACGAATGGTGTTTTTGGCTTTTGGGGACCACAAAATGAAAAAGTAAAGTGGTGCCGGGCTTAGGTCTTACCATGGTTACTACCGTAATAGCGTATTCCTTATAGGGAAATTCGCTAAAAATTAACGAGCTTATACAAATATATTTTATCTTGACAGTTTGACTTTCACAGAATTCATATAAGAAATATTTTGTTAATATATGGTTGGTTAGTTTTTATATTTGTTATTTATGCTCCTCTTACATAAATATATTTTGTAGTAAGTATACATAAAGTATAATATATAAATGTTTATAAATATAAATTTATTTCGTTTCCCATTCAAGCAACGAATTTTGGTTTACGTTCACAGTAAATGTTTTATTTAACTTTTTACATTTAGAAACAAAATTATTTTAAATTAAATTACCAAAACACTTTTATCCTTCCGAAGAACACATATAGAATAAGTCAAGCTTTAGTCAATCCTAATAGTATTTAGATTTCTTTAAAGTATCGTTCAATAATGATGAACCCAAAAGTTCCTCTAGTGATTTAGAAGTACCTTATCTAAAATTTATACTAAGTAACATTTACCAAGTTACTGAACAAAAATAATAAATAAATAATAGAATAAAATAATAAATAAAGAATATTAATATAATACCATTAATGTAGTAGGAATCAATCTACGATAATATGAAAATTTCATATCCAAAGAATCTGTACAGCGTCTGTGTTCGCTGTCAAGACAGTTCTCATTATATTGTTGATGATCTCCGCTAATCATAACATCACCAGCAGTTACGCCATCTGCAAAAATATAAATAAAATAAATAAATAAACACTAACACCGGCAAAACAATATTATTTTATATTTTACTTGCATTAATAAGTCGTTGTAGGTATATGCGTTTTGCATCAAGCCACGAGTTAGATGTAAAGAAGAACACGATCTAACAAAAGATTTATTTATCACGAGTGATTTAAATTTAATATCTTCCTAACACAATGGAGCATACATTAAGACCAACAAACTCAACTCTAAAACATAACCCGCTGTTTATTTTCGTGTATCATATCTCTCTTATGAATGTTATTTGTAAATTTGATGTGAATTTCAATTTAGGTAATACGCTATTAAGATAGTACTAATGGTAAGACTTAGGTCCGGGACTGTGATACTTTTACTTTCTCCCCCTATACTATAGTATATGGAGGAAGTATTGTTTTCGTAAAACACTTCGCATTAGTTTGATGATGTATATATCCATTTTGGAGCCCCCTTTCCCCCTATAAATGTATATATTGAGAAAGTATTGGTTTCGTCAAAATTTTAAAATTTGAGTTGTTGGTAAATTTATCCGTTTTGGTGTTCTCTGAGTCCAAAAAAAGGGTTTTCGAGTGATGTCTGTGTGTGTGTGTTTCAGGATGTAAACAGAGTAGAGGATGCCTTAATGGTCCGATTTTGGTGAAATTTGGTATGTAGGTCCAAACGCACGATAATTCCAGGCGTTTTTTTATTATTTTTTTTTTATTTGATCTTTAAGGGTATTTTACCCCCAAAAACCCTCAAAAATCGTGAAAAATCCAAATTTCTCAAAAACGGCTCTAACGATTTTGATTAAAATTTTATGGTTTATTAAGCTTAAAATGGCGAATAAAATGACACCACCCGCATCTCCGAGAAAATGCTCGTTCAAAAGTTATGGCGTAATAAGTGTTTCAAAAATCAATTTTTTTGATTTTCAAAATAGCTGTTATTTTGAAATAAATTTTACTTATTACCATTAAATCAAGCTCAAAAAACTAAATAATCCAGTATTTAAAATTTTTGCTTTATGTCAAGTGGTTGCGGAGAAAATTAAATTTTTCGTTTAGCGGTAAACGCAGTAGCCTACGTTGTTAAAAGTCACAGACGCGCGTAGGGTCAAACTCGCGCTGCTCAGCTGGAAGCCATCCGACTGAGTCATCAAGACATTTTATGTTTGAAGCTTTTTTTATATTGTTGGGAGAAAGTATGTGTCAGTTAACTGATACCGTTTATTGGTTTTGGGGGCCCAGAAGAAAAAACGCCACTCTTTCATTTATATATGGTATTGGGGTGTAGAACCAGGTTTATTGTTATGAGATTGCGAACCAGCATGATTGGGAGTATGGTAACGGGTTTTATGAAAGTTTTAAAGGGGCCAAAAATTAATTTTTAGCAATTTTTGGCACCAATTTTAAAATTAAAAAAATAACCAAAAACTTTAAAAAGAACTCTAAAACCCAAACAATTTAGTTTTGAATTTTTAACGTAGCTTTAACTGGTCACTAAAAAGAGCTTAAATATGTGTCCCATGTTATTTTTATAGGAAATATAACACAACTCTTTACATTGCTAATTTATTCATAACTCGAAAAAATTTTATATACCTTCACTAGATAGGGTGTAACTTTTATTTGCTTACAACAACCTCATGGTGGCAAACCTACATATTGATTCCCATGATGTTTACGGGTAAAATTCAAAAGTACCAAATATTGATATAATTTGATATTTACCTTCACTAATTAGGGATTAACCTACGTTTTCTAACAATACCCAGCAGTAAACTTAATACCTGTACTCATTTAAATGGTGTTTATAGGGAAAATGAAATATCGCAAATTCCATTGTAATTAGTTGAAGACGAAGGTCTGCTGCGAAGGGGGTATTTATTTGTTCTTTCATTTATGTAATTTTTTAACTACATTTTATTGGTTTTCTTTCTTTTCTTGATTACAGTATAAGAATTCAAGACCCAACGGTTTTGTGTCTGGTTTAAAAATGTACCTCTTTAAATGTTTCACACATGATGATACACATTTTTGGTGGTCATTGCGATTGTCGTAGATTATATATTTCACTCTACAAAGGGAATAAAGTTAACTGAGACAATTAAGAGTTATCATAACAAATTTGGTACATGCAAGAAAAACAATTTAAGTACGATCGTGATATAGCCTACATGTATTAGAGAAGTCTCGGAAAGCCTGCAGCCATCCAAGTTGGCAATTGTTAAAGTTGGAAAGTTTGGCAGTTTCAGCTGTTTGCTTAGGATATTGTCTCTTCGAAGCAAATGATTTTTGTCAATTGTTAAGCAAACATTTTGTGAAACTCGTCCATTCATATAATTTGATAGGAAATAAACTTTTGTATTTAATGATTTACTTTTGTATTCTAAGATTTTAAAATTTTTGATAGAGAAGTACAAGCCGTCACATTAATTGCCATCGAAAGAAAACTTTACTGTTTATTTATTCATAAAAAATTAAAAGCAATAAAGTTCGAGAAGTTTTCTTAAATTTATTATTCACACAGGCTAAACATGCTGGTTAACTCCCATGTTAAATGCTACAAGAAAAAGAGTTTTATTTTTCCGCATGATTAGGCCTACATTGTTAAGAACAGATTGAATAGTTCTTCACTTTGCTTAAGCGATCTCTTGATGGAAGATTTGTTATTATTTGCATCGCTTTCTCAATGATCAATTAAGTTTATAAAGTTTCCATGTCTGTTATAAAGAATCAAATGCATTATTTTGGCCAATTTTTCTTTTTGAAAGCCGATTCAGTAGAAGCCTCATGACCGTGTCATACCATACCATGTTCCAAAACCAAAACCCAAAATTTCTTTCATTCTCTTGGAGCTTAATTAATTTAATTTATTATTTATTATTTATTAATTATTAATTTATTTATTTAACATTAATTAAGAGATTTTATTGTGCAATACATAATTAGATTTGTAGTTGTTGTGTCTTAAGAAATACAAGGAAATATAGCTGTAATTTGAGTCAATCATACTACCTTATAAAATGGTGTCTTTTAACGCAGGCAATGTTATTTACCATTCGAAAACATTACTTACGTATGTCATTTTAAAGGTCTAAATGTAATAAAACCTTTCATGTCCAAAGAAACGGTCAACTGTTGAATAATTCAACACAGTAAGGTAAGCCCCTGCGTTGGACAACACGGCGCTCGGCAGCCGGGGATTTGGACAATGTAGAGCTCTTTAGCATCCCTTTAAAACTCTTCTAAAATGCATTGGTAAACGGCGAGGAATTTAATGGAACGATATAGACGGTCTATAAGGATTTCACTACTAATATACTTTTTCTTTTTCAGGTAAAGATCGAGTGGAATGCAAAACTATACATGAATTGGCACGGTAGTTTCGTTGACATAATTGTGAGTAGACTACATATAATAACACACTTCACCTTTCAAATAGTCATTCCTAGATTTTTTCAATTTTATGCGTTACCCACAATAATCTCATTTTTTTATTGACATTTTTTAACTTTTTTTAAGAACACAAGATTTTACATCATGATAGGAATGAAAAAGTTACAAAAGTTCTCTTCAAGCCTCGTAAAACAAACTAAAATGTTCTGGGGAATATTTTCTTACCTACAAACATGGTTTTTCAACTTACAGAAGAAATTTTTCTCATGCGTCAAACTAAAAAAAAGTAAAAAAGCTAAAAAACCCACATTTTAATTTTAAATGTGATGTACTGTACATTTATTAACCTTGCCTATTTTCCTGAGGTGCAAATCGGCCCTACACTATAAACTACACGTCGCATACACAAGTTTACCACCTCTAATATCCGTAATTTCTGCATCCTCGTTTTAAATTTATGTTTATTTGGTTGTCGTTACCAAGAAACGACATTATTTAAAGAATTAATCTTGTAACATCGATAAAGAATTTACTCGGTATTGATTTCTTTAAATTTAAAAAATACCCTACCAATTTATTTCAACAAACCCAGTTTTATTGGGTTGCTCCGGAAGACAAATCTCTGCTAAGAGAAAGCTACCATGGACAAGAGTAATCTGATATGCACTTCGCTTACGTAATTTGCGATGGTAAAGGTCTTGCTTCCAGAAGACATGCAATAACCGCTATTACCATTTCCACGAGACGGAGTCGAAACTGCAAAGTCAAATCTCCCAACGGCCAGCTATCTCGGTTTCATTGGTAAGTGTATTTCATCAGAAACAGGTCAATAATTATGTTAAGCCCCAATTTCTGCCCCTTAGGCAACACGTAAAGGCCTTGTTTACATTAAATACCCATAAGCTTAACTTTAATTACTGTGTATCACATTCATTAATTGGTGCTTGATTTGGTCATTTAAACAATAGAGTACATAAGGCCATTTATGTATTGTTTTCATTGTTGTTGTTTGTCCGATAAACCCCGTTTAGAGCGTTATTTATACCAAGCTGGTAAACCTTTACAACTGCTGAATAATGATTTATGTTAAACAGTTCCAAAGTAGAGCATTATGCACCAGACACTCTTATGTAAATTGCCATTTGTAGCCTACTAAGTTAAAAAAGCTTCTTACACGAACTCATGTATTATCCATTTTACAAGAAAAAAACATTACTTTGTCAATTTGTAACTTGAAAACTTAAGTTTAGGATAAGAGAGGTGGCCAATTTAATTTTGATACTTTAGGTGATCAGTTACTTCCAAATAACGTAATTTCAGTATCAGAGTGTTTTTCCCGTTTGGTTCTTTGAAGAATATACAAAGATCTGTAGTTTTTGTGTACAAACAAAAAAAATTAAAAACCTGTTGTGTGCCCGTATATTTATTTTTTCTTATCGAGCCTCATCTAGTCTGTACTGTTTTATAATCAACAAAATTGACGTATTTTAAGTTCTATAACGTAATTAAACCTAAATAACCAGCCATTACAAAGGCGACAAATTTAAGAAAATGGTATCGAGGAACTTTATTGTACAGACATCGGATTAGGTTGGTTGGACATTTTTAGGTTGATTTAGGTTAGGTTAGTATGTTTGGATCGCGAAGATGAATAACTGAATCATCTGGTGAACTTTATTGAAGAATTAATTCTACTGCTGGGTTTATGTTCACGGTGGAGTTGTTATGAACATGTTTATGCATGGCCGAGACAGATAAGAGCGGCATAATACCCTCCAGAAAATCTTTAAACCTTTCAGATATACCACTGATAACCGGAACGTTACGTAGTATGTGTACATACCCAGTAAACTGCCCAGTAGGGCCAATGAATAAAATAAATTAGCTTTAAAATGTTTACCGGTACATGAGCACCAGGCATATAATGGATTTTGACAAAAAAATGTACCACTGAGCTTACTCGATCAAGTTTCAAAGTGTTAAGTGTAGACGCATGTTCAATAGCTCACCCACAGCTGCGGAGTTTTGAGGGTAGGTGATGGGACCCAGATGTATTGGTTGTCATGCATATGGATGATGCAACGATAAGGCTTATCCTTCAAACTTGACTCTCCCATTCCGCAAAAGTTTTATTGCTCGTAAGTTAAACCAACAAGTAGAAAACGCATGTAACTTGTAAACTTACTGTTCTGTATAGATTTCATGTTTAAATCACTGCATCACGTAATTATTATATTCAGCCAAAAATCAGTTTTGGGACGAAAAACTGTGATTAGATGTTACATTTACAGTACACATTTCATCTAGTTGAACATGACCGTTTAATACCTATTTAGAGGTATATCTAAATAGCAGAAAATTATTTTTTTAATAATTCTTTTTTTTAGTAAATTATAGTAAATCGTTAATAAAATTGTTAAGGTCTTACTATTAGGTTTAAAGTGTAAGTGTAATTTACCTGTACTAGGCCTATATATAACCTTTACATTAAATATTTCGGATACATTTTTAACGAGTAATTTTATTCGTTTATAATCTGCGTTATCTTAAGGCTGCTTAGAAAAATGAACCTTATTAAACTCGTAGACTTCTTTAATGTAATTTAGTAAACTACAGTAAAAAAGTAAAAATAAGTTTTGATAATCATAACTTAGTTACAATATTGTCGATAAGTAGAAATTTCGTAATCTTTATAGCGGCTGCACCGGATTCTGAAAAACTTGCAGAACCTCAATTCCAACTCTTCAACTAACTAACAAAGTTACAAAATGCCTTTTACCTATTGTATTACAAACTGTTTAGTTTAATTTTTTACAGTTTTCAAATATGTTTTTAAAGCTTTTTGGAAATACTTCTATATAAAAAAAACATTTTTATTAATATACTTTATATCTGTGATTTTGAACCACATTTTTGACTCAAATCAAATAAAAAATATCTTTATTGTACCTATATACATAGAATACTGTATAACAACTTTATCAATGATTAAGTTCGACATGGGTCAAAGATCTGTGCATGGATCGAGTTCTTATAATCAATGTTAATAACAGTTTAAAAAAAGAGAAAAAATACCTGTTGGATCAGCCAAACACATTTTCAAATAGTAAAATGTAACACAAAACGGTAATATTACTGAGTAAAAAAAAAGAAAAACAAAAAGAAGAAAGAAGACGATAAAGGGATCTGTAATAGTTAGTAACCTGTTTTAGTAGTGTCACAGATATAGTTATGTCAGTATTGCCTGTATTAGTGTCATTAGTGAATGTATTGAGCCTCTGCCTCAACTGGACAGCCTGTGAAACACATTTTGAAAGCTGCGGTTTTTGTAGGCCTATCCATACAAACGATTTTTCATTCAGTTTTAATGACTTTTCCATCTTTAATCATTTGAATAAGATTGAATACTCAGCAATGTTTTAAAACGTCTTAAAACACAATATTTTAACTAAAATTAATGGTTAAAAATATAAATAAGAAAGTTTTAAAATACCTTTTTTTTAAATGTATATTTTAGTTAGGACATAAAACTAATCCCTCATTGAAAGTCTATAAATTTTTTCCAAGTCCTTATGAAACTTGTTGATGCATTATAGTGTGCGTTAAAAACAACGCTCAACTAGGAGTGAAATATGTGTTCACAATTGAAACTATTATTAGCATAATTTAAAAGAAGAGAGATAACAAAACTACTTTTTGAACTAATACGGATAATAATTTAACCACAGTAACAATAAACGAAAGATTTTAACAAATTATCCCTGTTAAAAGAATTTATAGTTAACAAAACTAAACAATTAAATTATATTTACATTAAATAAGAAATTTGTGCAGTATTTGATGGATATTTATTTTGCACGACAGTCGCGACTGTACCGTGTCTGTTGTTCGCTGTCACGGCACTTCTTACTACATTGTTGATGTTCGCTACCAATCACGACGTCATCAGCCGTGACGTCATCAGCCGTGACGTCATCAGCGGTGGAAAACGGAAAACACAACCAAAGAAGGAAAAGCAATTACAGTTTATGTCATTTAGTCTGTTTTGTTATTTTGTTTTTATTTAAAGGTAATATTCAACAACTGAAAATTAAATCATTTTGGGAACATTATCTTCAAGATATTATGTTACGTTTTCTTAAATGTAAAGTAAGTCCCAGGTAAATCGAGGTTATGCTTGGTGAAATTATTAAGCGTCACTTTCCTTTCCCAGACAAAGCTAACTCACTCAGCTAGCTCGCACTCTTTTTTTAGACGAACTCGTTCGCTTCGCTCACTCGTCAGGCCAAAGGATGATACACTTTCGTATGAATTTTTAAATCCGCAGATTGAAATGTATCATGATTTATTTTTACAGCGAAACAATACACTGATGTTTGTTTAATGTAGTAGCTACAAAAAATCGTTATAAGGATAACATGAGAACTTTTAAGTGCTTTGGGACGACCCGATTTTCTTTCCATCCAAGGGACCAGCTCAAATTGATTCCTCTTCCTCAAAACCCCCTTTATTAAAAAAAATCCTAATCTTAACAATAATTTTGCACCTACAAACAGTGCTTATTTTAGAGTATAAGATCAGGAAATAAGATATTTGAACGACAGTTGAAAATATGTGCCTACTCGGTGATACTGGATCATTGACTACCGTGTTACACAGAGCATCATCCGGCAAAAAATAATAATAATAATAATAATAATAATAATAATAATGAACCTGATGTTAAAACAATAATTGAGGCTTTTTTTCAAAGTAGTAATCATTCTAAATAGCGCTTTGAACTCTTTCAAAAGAGCTTTATTATCGTTTTCATTAGTTCACAAGTGAAAAGATTGTTCTTCTCAAAGCTTTCAAATTAAATAAACACTAGGGGGCCCGTGCAGCGCTATGCGCTGCATTTATTAAAGTAGGTACCGGGTGATTGAACCTTGCTCCAGCATGGTAATAAACCGAGTTACTTTGGAAATAAAAATTAAATTATAGTGAAAATCAGATAACACCATATCGGTGTTTCATCAATCGATCTTCATCACTACTTAATCCTCCAACATCCATTTTGATAGTGTTGAGATTACGTGGTTGTTCTTATGCCGGTATCTCTTTAGGCCTCTGTCTAAACACTCTTATAAAATTTAGAATAAATTCACAGATTCTAGATCTAGATAGTTCAGCACACATAAAACATAAATGACAACAGAATAAAAATAAACATTTCATAACAGCTCATTACCGTTGAGTTATGCAGCACTCACTGCGGCTGCTTTTGTAGTACCGTTTGAGGTAGTCGTCGACATAGTGAATGAGTCCACATCACTATTTATAAAGAACGAAATCCTCTTTAACTTAATTTTCCATGGCATTAAAAATTTAAATAAATAAATCACAAAAATTAAGACAATCTACATCTTTGTGGGTGTGTTCCATTTTGATTATATGAGGCGATATTTATATTTCGGTTAAACATGTTCTTTACACAAACCATTTTTTAATAAGATTGTTATTTATAATGGAGGTGAAATTTTTTTAATTTTGTCTCTTTTTAAACTGGTATTTAGTATGCGTAGCATTCTGCATTAAATTTTGTTATAGTATCATAGTTAACAAACAAGGTTATTACACCGATAACATATCCCTTTTCCTATAGTTCATAACAGTTTGAAAACCCATGCACACAACTTTAGTGTTTTATTTTAATATTTGTTGAGTTTTGTTATTGTTTCAATACCAAACGGACAACCTAAATAATACCCATGTCAAAAATCTCAATTATAAACTTGCTTTCGTACGGATAAATTAATTCTTCTAGGGTTAAGTTACCTATTTTTGTGCCTAAATACACGTAAATAAAAAGTTAAACTAAAATCTACAAACTACATTTTCAGAAAAAGTTCAAACATCACAAAAGACACTCCTCATATTAAAGTATGAAATTTATTGTGTTGATATTACAGATATCGCAGAATATCTTGGCCTCTGACATACTCCACTTCTGGATTCAAATTAATTGGTAAACACATGGCACTAAAAACAGTCTACGACAATCTGCAATTTCGTCGCTCTCCTCCAATTGTTTGAACTGTAAACGGTACAGTACAATTTGTATACAATTGATAGTTCAATTTCTTCTATTTAGCTATTAACATGTGTTTTCTGTTTTACTATCAACAGCTGTTTGATTTTACAATTCAATATAAATTGTTTCCCATGTTAATCTTATGGACAAAAAATGAACTTTAAAGGCTTCCCGTGGGCTTCAGAATTAAAATATCAAAAATCTAAATCCTTATTGCAAAACTACAAACTGAGACCATTCTTTTGACACCTCAAACTTTAAAATTGGTCCAGAAATAAGGGAGGAGTAGTGTTAACAAAAAAAGGGCATCACGTATTATATATATAGATAGATTTAAAGCGATGTAAATTTTGATTTAATTTTTTTCTGCATGCATATCGTTTCATGATAACCGGTCCAGTGGTTTAAAAGTCAATTCATGTCAAATATACAGATATCCCCTTTTATAAAGATTCTACATTTAAGATGTAATAAAAGAGAAATGCTGGCTACAATCATTGGTTTAGCTTAATTTAGTGTTTTTACTACACGCGGTATCTAAAGAAACTTTTGTAAAGTATTTATTTATAACCAAATAAAAACCCAAAGTATAATGTTTATAACAATTCATCAAAGTTATGCAATTTGGTACATTTTTTATTTATTCTAAATAACAAAAAAAAAAAAAAAAAAAAAAAAAAAAAAAAACGGTAATTTATCTTTTGGTTCTTGATTGGACTTTCAAAGACTGGCCAGCCGTTACAAACGACAATGTTTGAGATTCAATATCACCGTCAACTGAGTTAAAGACAAAGACTAATTGAATCAATGTAATACAAAGGCCGTTGCCAACGACCCTTGTAAATTGAAAGTTGAATCAAATCAATATATAATATAGGGTACGTGAGTTTTTATAATGTATATTAATCTATTGCCAGTTATAAAATTAGGAAACTAGGATCCTTTTTAATATATGATTTACTTGACACTCTTTACTCATAAAAAATTGGAATTCACTATAAGATTTACCTTGTATCTAAATACGCTTCTCGAGTAATTTCACCAGTAGATTCAACGCAAACAATAAAAGTACACAAAAGATAAACGAAGTAATAATAGTTTTCATTAATACAATTTTAACGTTATAATTAGATGAATTGTGAAATTCCTAAAACACGAATGAACTAATCTTTTGCCGAGTATAGACTGTTATAACAGTTCAAATTTAAATTCCTTTATTAGCACATTTGTATTACATCATAGAGTTATACAAAACTCTTGCTTAGTTAGACTCCTAAACCCGAACTGAAAAAGTAGTCCCTAACAAAAATCACAAAATCAACCGATCAAAGAAAATAACTATATTTATCGGTAAATCACAGTACACAAGAATACATAGTAGGCCTATATAAGATTTTAAAGAAAATGAGAAGGGCCGTATCTATTACACAATGAAACAAATTTGTGTATTTGTTTCTTACTTTTGCTAAAACCGAGGACTATTTAACTACCGAGTACGATGATCCAAACAGTCCAATCCATTACGATTGGCCCGGGCGCCTCAGGAGGGCCCATAACTGCGATGGAACATTGCCGCTGGCGGTCAAAAATTGTGTCACGTCGGTAATGTACAGCAGTCCAATCCATTACGATTGGCCCGGGTGCCTCAGGAGGGCCCATAACTGCGATGGAACATTGCCGCTGGCGGTCAAACGTTGTGTCACGTCGGTAATGTACAGCAGTCCAATCCATTACGATTGGCCCGGGCGCCTCAGGAGGGCCCATAACTGCGATGGAACATTGCCGCTGGCGGTCAAACGTTGTGTACGTCGGTAATGTACAGCAGTCCAATCCATTACGATTGGCCCGGGCTCCTCAGGAGGGCCCATAACTGCGATGGAACATTTCCGCTGGCGGTCAAAAATTGTGTCACGTCGGTAATGTACAGCAGTCCAATCCATTACGATTGGCCCGGGCGCCTCAGGAGGGCCCATAACTGCGATGGAACATTGCCGCTGGCGGTCAAACGTTGTGTCACGTCGGTAATGTACAGCAGTCCAATCCATTACGATTGGCCCGGGCGCCTCAGGAGGGCCCATAACTGCGATGGAACATTGCCGCTGGCGGTCAAACGTTGTGTCACGTCGGTAATGTACAGCAGTCCAATCCATTACGATTGGCCCGGGCGCCTCAGGAGGGCCCATAACTGCGATGGAACATTGCCGCTGGCGGTCAAACGTTGTGTCACGTCGGTAATGTACAGCAGTCCAATCCATTACGATTGGCCCGGGCGCCTCAGGAGGGCCCATAACTGCGATGGAACATTGCCGCTGCCGGTCAAACGTTGTGTACGTCGGTAATGTACAGCAGTCCAATCCATTACGATTGGCCCGGGCGCCTCAGGAGGGCCCATAACTGCGATGGAACATTGCCGCTGCCGGTCAAACGTTGTGTACGTCGGTAATGTACAGCAGTCCAATCCATTACGATTGGCCCGGGCGCCTCAGGAGGGCCCATAACTGCGATGGAACATTGCCGCTGGCGGTCAAACGTTGTGTCACGTCGGTAATGTACAGCAGTCCAATCCATTACGATTGGCCCGGGCGCCTCAGGAGGGCCCATAACTGCGATGGAACATTGCCGCTGGCGGTCAAACGTTGTGTCACGTCGGTAATGTACAGCAGTCCAATCCATTACGATTGGCCCGGGCGCCTCAGGAGGGCCCATAACTGCGATGGAACATTGCCGCTGGCGGTCAAACGTTGTGTCACGTCGGTAATGTACAGCAGTCCAATCCATTACGATTGGCCCGGGCGCCTCAGGAGGGCCCATAACTGCGATGGAACATTGCCGCTGCCGGTCAAACGTTGTGTACGTCGGTAATGTACAGCAGTCCAATCCATTACGATTGGCCTGGGCTCCTCAGGAGTGCCCATAACTGCGATGGAACATTTCCGCTGGCGGTCAAAAATTGTGTCACGTCGGTAATGTACAGCAGTCCAATCCATTACGATTGGCCCGGGCGCCTCAGGAGGGCCCATAACTGCGATGGAACATTGCCGCTGGTGGTCAAACGTTGTGTCACGTCGGTAATGTACAGCAGTCCAATCCATTACGATTGGCCCGGGCGCCTCAGGAGGGCCCATAACTGCGATGGAACATTGCCGCTGGCGGTCAAACGTTGTGTACGTCGGTAATGTACAGCAGTCTAATCCATTACGATTGGCCCGGGTGCCTCAGGAGGGCCCATAACTGCGATGGAACATTGCCGCTGGCGGTCAAACGTTGTGTCACGTCGGTAATGTACAGCAGTCCAATCCATTACGATTGGCCCGGGCGCCTCAGGAGGGCCCATAACTGCGATGGAACATTGCCGCTGGCGGTCAAACGTTGTGTCACGTCGGTAATGTACAGCAGTCCAATCCATTACGATTGGCCCGGGTGCTTCAGGAGGGCCCATAACTGCGATGGAACATTGCCGCTGGCGGTCAAACGTTGTGTCACGTCGGTAATGTACAGCAGTCCAATCCATTACGATTGGCCCGGGCGCCTCAGGAGGGCCCATAACTGCGATGGAACATTGCCGCTGGCGGTCAAACGTTGTGTCACGTCGGTAATGTACAGCAGTTCAATCCATTACGATTGGCCCGGGCGCCTCAGGAGGGCCCATAACTGCGATGGAACATTGCCGCTGGTGGTCAAACGTTGTGTCACGTCGGTAATGTACAGCAGTCCAATCCATTACGATTGGCCCGGGTGCCTCAGGAGGGCCCATAACTGCGATGGAACATTGCCGCTTGCGGTCAAACGTTGTGTCACGTCGGTAATGTACAGCAGTCCAATCCATTACGATTGGCCCGGGCGCCTCAGGAGGGCCCATAACTGCGATGGAACATTGCCGCTGGCGGTCAAACGTTGTGTACGTCGGTAATGTACAGCAGTCCAATCCATTACGATTGGCCCGGGCTCCTCAGGAGGGCCCATAACTGCGATGGAACATTTCCGCTGGCGGTCAAAAATTGTGTCACGTCGGTAATGTACAGCAGTCCAATCCATTACGATTGGCCCGGGCGCCTCAGGAGGGCCCATAACTGCGATGGAACATTGCCGCTGGCGGTCAAACGTTGTGTCACGTCGGTAATGTACAGCAGTCCAATCCATTACGATTGGCCCGGGCTCCTCAGGAGGGCCCATAACTGCGATGGAACATTTCCGCTGGCGGTCAAAAATTGTGTCACGTCGGTAATGTACAGCAGTCCAATCCATTACGATTGGCCCGGGCGCCTCAGGAGGGCCCATAACTGCGATGGAACATTGCCGCTGGCGGTCAAACGTTGTGTACGTCGGTAATGTACAGCAGTCCAATCCATTACGATTGGCCCGGGATCCTCAGGAGGGCCCATAACTGCGATGGAACATTGCCGCTGGCAGTCAAACGTTGTGTACGTCGGTAATGTACAGCAGTCCAATCCATTACGATTGGCCCGGGATCCTCAGGAGGGCCCATAACTGCGATGGAACATTGCCGCTGGCGGTCAAACGTTGTGTACGTCGGTAATGTACAGCAGTCCAATCCATTACGATTGGCCCGGGATCCTCAGGAGGGCCCATAACTGCGATGGAACATTGCCGCTGCCGGTCAAACGTTGTGTCACGTCGGTAATGTACAGCAGTCCAATCCATTACGATTGGCCCGGGATCCTCAGGAGGGCCCATAACTGCGATGGAACATTGCCGCTGGCGGTCAAACGTTGTGTACGTCGGTAATGTACAGCAGTCCAATCCATTACGATTGGCCCGGGCGCCTCAGGAGGGCCCATAACTGCGATGGAACATTGCCGCTGGCGGTCAAACGTTGTGTCACGTCGGTAATGGACACAGCCACACCGACGTCACTTGAAAAGTGGCCTGGTTACAGAAAAAGTTGTATAAGTTGAATTTTACTTATATTTGAGTATAATCCTACCTGAATCAGATCTTGACAGTAGGCTAAAGCCACCAATCTTTTTTCCGTACTCTCTTAGTTCATTTCTAATACAAATTTTCATGAAAGTTATTAGCATACCAAGCTGATGCTAAACAGTCTCAAAAATGTTAAGTATAGAAAGATGAAAAAAATCGTTTAGCTTTGACATTTCAAAAGATAAAAAAAATCAAGAACATCATGGAAGTATGAAGAACAATTTATTAGTTACGGTTAAATATGCTAAGACATTTCTCTAATGATTATTCCAAGATACTTATAAATTTCGTTCTGGTGAGACTTGAAATTTGACGGTTGTTCACTTATATTTGTTGTTGAAATACATCATTTTGTTATTGAAACAGGTGTTTTAAAATTTAAAAAATTTCCAATTGACATTAAATAATGGACAATTGAATAAATAACACAATTCCAATGTTGGCAGGTTGTTTTTAATACACCTATCTTGAGTCTAAAGTATATTGTGTCCATCAACAAAAGTTTATGTGCAGTATGACATGAATTGTAAATAACTAATTGTAGGTGAATTTACACATTGGAACTGAAAATTTTAAAAACAAAAGGACGTTGTTAAAATCAAATCGGCTGTATTTCAATTCGTATTAAAGGAGGTTAAAGATAACTTTAGTGTACATTAAGATACAATTAAGTTTGATTAAGATCGGCAATTTCTATTAATGTAGTTTCTGACCGTCAATAGATTTCAGAGTACTTCGGAGGGTGGTGAATAATGAACTATCCCTAGCACACAACAAAGTGGAGCTTCAGGCTTGTACACTCCCACCAGTTTGACACAATGTAAATTGAATTACGTTTACCATTGTACATTTCTATCCATGACCGTTGCAGCAAGCATTTCATAAAGAGTTACACAGTACTTTCATAGAGCTACAAGTAATTTCATAAAGAGATATTGTGAAGTAATGAAAAACTATTAATTATTTCATGTAACTTAAGAAAACATGTTAGATTAAACAATACTCAAATCCGTTACATAATGAGCTCTTAAAAAGAGACAGGAGTCGCAATAAAATACAGGTTTTAGACCGACAACAGCTTAGCATTTGACGAAATTAGTGTTATAATAGCAATTCGAAATTCTCACTTTGTTCCATTACGATTCAAGTTTTAGTTGTATACATGCCTAACCTCAAAATAGTGGCATCGTGTTACTCCTTAAGGAAAACCTACACCTATTCGAAAAGAGGGAGAACCAGCATAACTACGGAACCCGGAAGGCACAAGACCTAGACTTGCCACGGTGTAGGTTGAGTCACTCCCTAAAGAGCTACCCTCGCTCCGCTATGAAACTTTTTAACACCCTACCCAAAAGAGTGCGAGATCTGAACAACACACAATTTAGGACAGTGCTGCATAACCATCTGGTTGACAGACCTCTATATTCACTGGAGGAGCTCAAGGACGAGCCTCTTATAACTAAGTGAAAATCGAGAAAGCCACGCCACAGCCAAAGTGCAAAGTGTCCTTTTTTATGTGAAATGTTTTAAGTTGTAGTTTAAGTTTGTAAATATTAGTTTAAAAATCATCTGACGCAATCTATCCGACTTTGTCGGTCAGAGATGAAGGAAACAAGTATCAAGTAAGTATCAAGTAACAAGTGGTCTGTATTTGATAGTTGGATCAGCTGTTTTCATTATTTCTTGGTTTTTTTTAGCTTCATAAGACTAATGTTTCTTTAGAATTTCAAGATTATAACGAAATAGGATTTTTCCTGGCATAGAGACATGTACTTATATTATTTTTATCCCAGAACTAGGCCTAAGTCATTTTCAAAGTTTGAAGAAAATTGTTCGAGCCGTTAAAAGATCTGTGTGCATACATACATTCAAATTGTATATGCAAATACATACATACCTTACTCATAATAGAGAATAGGATTTTGTAAACTTAATTTGGAACTGAAAACCTTGGAAACAAAATAATTGGGTTAATTTTTCAATCCAGACTTACACTGTGGAGGCGCAAGAATGAGGGTTTGCCTGGACCAGGAGTAATCCTATTGTAGAAGGTCCGGCCAAGTCCTTGAGAAGCTCGTTGATACTTTAGAGTGTTGGTTTATATCGGATAACTTTGTACTGCGTATTCAAAAATATTATTTATTGTTCAACTGGATCAGTGCTTAACCTAACTTATCATCAATCTTATGAACGATGATAATCAATCGAGTTATTATCGATCTTATAACTCATTGAGTTATTGCAAAATTATGGATTGAGCAGTCAGATTCCTCAATTGTATTACTGGTGAAAGTATCGTATCTTAAATATTCGTTCTAAATCAAAATATTTTTAGATAGGCCTACCAAATTTTGTTTTTCCTCTAAGGACAAATTCGCTAGTTTAGTTTTGTGGTTTATGGTATTTTAAATAGTAATTTTGTATTGCAAATTAAAAAGTAGCAAATTCTTATTGAAACACTTAACAGATATATTATAATTGAGTCTAGAATAAGCCACGTCACGACAATCATTGAACATTTGAAGAACGCTGCCAATCATTGAACTGAAAAACATGACGTCATCAACCAAACAAAAATCCCAATTACAAAGTGTAGACAAATGCATGTTCCCGCACAGTTTTATAGCTGTCCATTGGCTCTGTCATGCATAAAGAAAATGGAATGACTCAAACGAGTCATTTAAACTTAATTCTCGATTTACTGTTTTTTAGCTCGTCTCAAACACAAATATAAATTATAATTTGTAAAAAAACTTCAAGAGCATTCACAAAAACCTTTTATGTGGAAAACTTAATTTATTACGTTCTGTTTATTTTGGGCTTGTACACTCTAGGATTCAATATGAGTAGTGTCAAATTGTTGGTGCTGGCTCAGTTCAAGGTCACCTGAGGGATGACGTCATCGAGGTCAATGACCTCACCGATGACGTCATCGATGACGTCATCGATTGCGTCATCGATGACGTCATCACTAATGACGTCATTTCTATGACGTCACACCCATGACGTCACAGAAATGACGTGCTGATGACGTCATCACCCCTTACGTCATCAAAATGACGTCACCGACGCCACTGAGGTCAAGGTCACGCCAAAACTTAAAATTTTTTGGCACTTTTGCCGTTTCTCGCACTACGCTCCGAGTTTCAGTCAGAGTCCCCGTGACCTTGACCACTTGGAGCGAATTTTCGACGAGAAACGGCAAAAGTGCCAAGTTAAACTCGAGTTTCTGACATGACCCTGCCTAAATGGGCAACCGGTTATCCCTCAGGTGACCTTGAACCAGCACAACACCAACAATTTGATATTACTGTGACCTTGAAAACCTAACAACGGAGCGCCGACACCGATGCGCACCCCACGACAGCCACCGAGTGACTGACTGTCAGGCTCTGTGTACGCTAGGTATATTGGCTTGAGAGACTAAGACTCTAAACTGTCAGGAATGGGAGTAACTAACTGAATTTTGCAAGGAAAAGTCATTTCATCCAATATATTAAACAAATCTTCATCAGTAAAACTGACATTAGTCTGTTTGGTATAAAACTTAGGGTGTCCGCGCAACAGTTTGCGCCACTTAGCTAAAGTTGAAACTCTCTTAACTTTGAGTGGTGGACAGTGAGCAACTAATAAAGTCTTAACACGGCTAAGTTTCTTACCTAAAGTGTCCTGCGACATGGCTTCACCTCACAAAAGTCCGCACAATACTGAGAGACTGCTTGTAGCGCATGAGTCAAGGGAAAAGAGGTGGGGGAAACAGCAGGAGTGGGGGAAGGTCACAGTGGTGGGGGAAGGTGAGGTGGTACGCTGGAGTATCGCATCACTTCACCATGAGCTGTCCTACAGTCAACACACTGTTCTCTTGGCCCGAGTTGGCACTAGAAGAAACATTTCTGTACAGCTTAGGCTGTGAGAGCCGAGGAAGCAAAGTCAAAGTGGAAATTGTGTTAAACTCCAAGATGAAGAGTCTCCTAAATAAACTAATTGTATCCCTGCAATCTCCTATAACTTTAGAGAAATACCACTTTATTAAGCGACACCTTATACTTTGGCAAAACGAAGCGGAAATGGAAAAGATTACAGTAAAATTAATTTAACTTAAAACTTGGACTGGACACTCATGGCGATACCACGTGGCGTGCAAACGCCACCCTAAACATTACAAGTTAGGTTATTGAGCACCTCTGGTACGATAACCGATGTGCTAGAGTTAAAGTGTGATGACCTTGAGTCAAAACACTGAAATACTACAAGTCGATATCGTCCCAGAGTTAAAGTGTAGTGACCTACATTCAGAACTTGTAAAATTACTTACATATAGAGAGCTAGAGAACAGCGAGACGCACCGCATGGAAGCCGGAGACATACTGGCGAAGCGGTGTTGTGCAGCCTAGGGACCCAGTTGTGGTGGGGGTATAGCCAACACTTAGAGTACAAGTGTTGTGGGTGACCTTGACCCACTTAACTTACCTGACCCCCCCCCCCCTACAAAAAGTGCGAACCCCCCCCCCCCCCCCGACAAAAAGTGCGAACCCCCCCCCCCCCCGACAAAAAGTGCGAACCCCCCCCCCCCCGACAAAAAGTGCGAACCCCCCCCCCCCCCGACAAAAAGTGCGAACCCCCCCCCCCACCCCCACCCCCACCCCCTCCCCCACCCCCACCCCCTCCCCCACCCCTGATATCCTGGGCGTGGCAGCCCCGGTGGGGATATAAGGGGGTCCGGCCAGAGCCAGCTCGCAGTCCGCTCCCGCGCGTTGAACGTGAACGACCGGGACGGACCGCCATAGGCATCACTAAACATTGAATGGCGCCTTCAGTGTTTAGCGAAGTCTACTCTAACTTTAAGACTTGTATTAGTTGTAAGATATTGCGCTTGCGTTTGGGTATTGCGAATTGTTTTATATGAGAGTGTTTTACTTGTACCCTATGTCTCCTGTGTCTTTTATCCTTTGTGTCTTGTTTGTTATATGTGTTTAATGTGTATGTGCTTGTTCCAGCATTGACTACGTTGAGCTCAATTGTGTGTTGTAAGTGTGTTATGTTTCTAAAGTGTATACGCTTGTTTTAGCAATCCCCCCTTGAGCTTTTTCAATGCTCAAAGTAAATTGTAAAGTCAGGGAACGGGAGTAGACCCCCGTGTAAAGCCACTTTTAATAATTGGTAGGCTCCTTGCCAGGCATGCAAAAGGTTGCGGATGGCATTTGGGGAGCATGTCCGTTTGTAAGCTGGCAAGCAAAAGGTTGTGGCGGCCTCTGCACTCGGACCGAGGACGTAAGCCATTAGGGTGTCCTCAGTATGTTTCCCTTCTGGAAACTCAAAATTATGTAAATGAATCTTTGTTAGCTATTTGTGTTTTTAGTCCCCAAGGCCCCCGAACATTCGTGGTTCGCCATGGATGTACGGGGGCCGAAATTTTTTAATGTCCGTGTGGCCTTGACCTACAAAGACTTGTAAAAATTCAATGCATTTTAAATGAAAAATATTAAAGATAGGTTACGGGAGTAGGCCCCCGTGTAAAGCCTATTTTAATTATCGGTAGGCTCCTGCCAGGCATGCAAAAGGTTGCGGATGGCATTTGGGAGCATGTCCGTTTGTACGCTGGCATGCAAAAGGTTGCGGCGGCCTCTGCACTCGGACGAGGACGTAAGCCACTAGGGTGTCCTCAGTTTGTTTCCTTCTGGAAACACAAAATTATGTAAATGAATCTTTGTTAACTACTGAAAAGACAATGTAGTAAATGTTTACAAGTCTTGCGTGGCGAAGGGTACACGACATTGGATGTTGCCTTGTTGTCATAGTTGGGTCTCTTCGGAGGCTACAGCGATGACAACCCAAGTGCCTCACACCCCCAAAGGGGGGTGTGGGGCTTAATTTTTTTAAAGTTTTTTTGTGACCTTGACCTAAATATGTAAAATCTTTCAAAGTGTTTAACAGTAAGGTCTTATTAACACAGTTAATACATTAATGTCTGTTAAAAAAATATAACAGTTAGGTATTTGTAACCCACAAGTTTGGAGTTGTTAATAGTTGGGTCCCTTGGGAGGCTTCAGCTATGGTAACATAAATGCCTCAAGTGGGGCTTATTTTTTTTTAAAAGTGCGAACCCCCCCCCCCCCCCCGCAAAAAGTGCGAACCCCCCCCCCCGCAAAAAGTGCGAACCCCCCCCCCCCGACAAAAAGTGCGAACCCCCCCCCCCCCCCGACAAAAAGTGCGAACCCCCCCCCCCCCGCAAAAAGTGCGAACCCCCCCCCCACCCCCACCCCCACCCCCACCCCCACCCCCACCCCTAATATCCTGGGCGTGGCAGCCCCGGTGGGGATATAAGGCGGCCGGGCTGCACGCACTTCTCATTCCGGTCCAAGCTCCCATACGGACAGGTACTCTCTCTCGCTCTTGAGACTTTTGTTTTACACGTTCACTTCTTTCTTTACATCTCTTCTTTTCATTTATTACAATGGGTAAAATGGGTCTGAAGCTAAAAAACTACCCATCAACTTCAACCTCGACCGACGCGTCTCGACCCTCATCATCCTCGACTTCGATCCTGGAATACCTGATGACTGCGAACATCCTGAGCTGCCTGACGATGCCGCCACCGCCGCCGCCGCCACCACAGCCCGCCTCAATGCCCAGCCTGTCGCCATTGCCGGCGACAGTGGAAGAGGCTGGTGCACAGCCATCGTCAGGAGAACTCGTCAAGTCGTCAGGCCGAGTCCCGGTAGCCTCTCCAGCACTCTCGCTGCTATCGGACTCAGGATCGGAGTCTGCGGCTTTTGAAGAGACGTCTAGGTCGAGGATCACCCCATACAGCAGAACCCGGAAAATCCTCTCATACACTACATCCCAATGTCCTTCACCTATATCCCCCATGCCACCTACACCAACCAAACCACCCCGTAAATCCATCTTCTCCCCTGATCTTCCCACCATAGACCTAACACGCTCTCCTACCCCGCCCAAAATTGTTTGCTCCATCCCGCTTGAACAATCTTTGCCCCTTCTACCTCCTTCCAACCCCATCCCTTCTAGCCAGCCTAATTCAGAGAAGCTCCAAGACACTCCGCTAAAGAGTCCAACACAGAAACGTAAACGCGTTAAAGCCCCTGCTGGCAAGGGTAAGAAATGCGATTACGCTTGGATGTCTAGTAAGTTTGGGGTTTTGTGTTGCCAGAAACTTGCTTGTGCAGAAGGGGATCGCTGCCAACGACACCTCAAAAGTACAGTCAAATTTCGGCAATTCAAACCCTATACTCTGTACATTAAGCCTAAAACGTTCAAGTTCAGACATCCCCACGGTCCGCAACCGCGGGATATTAGAAGGCTAAAGGTTGATGAAAAATACTATTTCATTGGTCAGACATATGGAGCAGGTAATAAGAAAGTAGAAATCGTTGTAAAAGGTGAAGGCCGCCTTTGTACAATGCAAGTACCACCTCGTATGGTACAAAGAGAATTTTTCATACCTAAAGCCTATCTAATACGAAGGAAAGGATGTGAAACCGTGTGGGAAATGGACTAGGACATGGGCCCACCAAAAAAAAAAAAAAACAAAATTGTTAGGCTGTGTTGGACAATATTTAAAAAGTCTTTTTCCAAATTATTTTTCCAAATTTAGTCTTAACCCTCTTAAAGTAAGGGAGAGGGGTATTATACAAGTCAACTAATAAAAAAAAATACTTGACTTGTATAATACTTTAACCTGGCGGTGATGTAAAGTCACTGGGACAATCTCAAACCGTGTCCTTGAGGGTGAAGACCAAGTTACAAATAAATCATTAACAAATAAAAACTTACCTCCAAACACTTGTAGCTTGCTACAAGTGTTTGGAGGTAAAAATTTTTCAAAGTTTGAATGACCTTGACCCATATAAATTACTTACAACTAATGTTGTGTATCACGTGATACCCCCACTCTAACGCTCTTACTAAGCTTGTATGAGCCGTTCATTTGCTTCAGTCTGTTTCTGTGCTCCGTGTAAACATGTCACGGTACAATTACAAAGGTGGTGACTTCTTGATAGATCAACACAATGCTTGGGAAGTGCTAAACCAACATAGAATGGAAGTTGAGTATTGTATAAGACAAGACGGGTCTACATTTTATCTATGTATTATAAACAACCAAACTCATAAGTATGAACACTGGACAAAAATTAATTATAACAACATAGATGAGCTGTTTGCTTGGGTGTTTGAGGTGTGTAAAGTTATTGAAGAAACCAAAATAATGGGTGTGCTAAAGGTATGTAAAACTGATGACCGGGAAGACTAAGCAAAATTTCTTTTAACCCCCCCCCCCCCCCCAGTGTTATCCCCACCACTAAAAATGGGTATATATAGGAGTGGTGATCAACCGTCCTCTCATTCTGCTTTACACCGTTAAGCTGAACACCACCATGTCTGCTATGAACGTCCCAGCCTCTACCTCTGGCCCGGTCGCCTCCAACTCCAGCCCGAGCATTGGACCAATCCGATCGGCGCCTTCGTCAAGAAGTCGTGTCCGATTCTCCGGCTTTGGTCCTGTGAGGAAGGAGTTGCGGAGCAGCGGAGCGTCTCAACCAACCACGACGGATGCATCAACTCAGACTCCACCAAACATCATCGAGTGGTACGACGAAGTGATAGAGCAAAGGGACAGAATGCTAGAGAATACTCGCAGGGAGCTACTTTATGTCAGGAGTAAATGGGAAAAACTGATTAAGAAGTGTGAAAGCCTGTTGGACAGTGATGATAGTGAGGATGAGAGTGGATAGGTGTGTGGGTAAAGACTTGGACTGGGACTTGTGTGTATGTATGAATGTGTGCGTGAATGTGAAATACAGAGCGGGGGATAGATCACTCTGTGGCAATGGACTAACATGCCACTTAGTGATCTATCCCCCGTTCTGGTAATGTTTTTGGATGGCCTTGACCCACTTTACCAAGGCTAGCTAGTACCCCCACCACTGATAAGTGTATATATACGGGTATTGATGTGCAGTTTGGTTATTCTGCTTTGTATCGCTTAGCTGAATACCTCACTTCAACATGGCTTCCAACTGCAAAACTTCTCAGGCTTCCTCTTCTTCTTCAAGAAGGCGTGCTGCCAACGTCCTGCCTGCTACTCGTGGACCTGCTCGACCATTCCACAGCATAACTGTTGCTCGGGCAAACGCCTGCAAAGCTCCAATGCTACGGACCTTGCTGGAGGTGAGCCAAGACGGGCAAGGCTTGCTCAGTCCTGGTCAACGGCAGGAGCAAGAAAGGCGTATGGCGTACTACAGGCTGCAGGGTGTAGTTCCCAGCTTGAAGTTAGGCGATCCGAGAGTAGCAAGCATCAACGAGGCAGCGGACTACATATCACACCTTCACAGTGTTTTAGAAGTAAAGGACCAACAAATTGAAAACTTAAAAGAACAATTGAAACAATTTAACTTTAATCCTGTGGAGTTTGTGGAAGCAGTGATGAGTGATAGTGATGATGAAGGAACTGAATATATATTGGGTATGTAATGAAAGACTTGGACAGGGACATGTGTGTGTGTGTGTGTGTGTAGAATACAGAGCGGGGGATAGACTACTTTGCGGCAATGGACTAGCATGCTGCTTAGTGGTCTATCCCCCGCTCAAAGGGTAGCATTGGATGACCTTGACCCACTTTACAGCAAGGACAACCGGTTAACTGGTATAAAAGAGGGGGGTCTGTACATCCCGACTTCATTCTGCTTTGAACCTTCCAGTGGAACGCTAGAAAATGAGTGGATCACTGATCATTGGTAAGGAGTGGGAGTATGTAACCATAAACTATTTAAACTGTAGAGGGATGTTGAAGAAGGTGTATGATAATGTTAAAAGAATGGTTGTTGAAGAAGGTAGGGTAGTGATTGTAGCGTGGAAGAAGAAGCAGTATACAGGACAACAAGTGAGAGCAAGTGACTTTGGGGGGGAATAGTGTGTTTCAAATTGGACGAGCGAACTTGGTTAATTTGGACATTGTGTTTTGGGACTTGGAAAGGTTAATTGAAAATAGTGGCAAACATGGGGAACTCTTAATTGGCAGGGAGGACAGAGTATATGAGTAAGTGTAAAAGACTGGGGGGCTTATGTGTGTGTAAAGACTAGGACTTGTGTGGAATACAGAGCGGGGGATAGATCACTTTGCGGCAATGGACTAGCATGCTGCTTAGTGGTCTATCCCCCGCTCAAAGGGTATTATTGGATGGCCTTGACCTATATAAAGGTAGAGGGGGAATAGGTAATAGGAGGGGGAAATTGGTATATATGTAGGACTGATGAATAAAGTATTTAGTCAAGCATTTGTCTAGACACTATCAACAACAACAATGGAGAGCTTCAGTGTTGAGTTCATCCTCTTGGAAGAAGACATCAACGAAGTGGTGGAACTTATAGAGGATAAGACCAGCCAGGGCACATTGGAACTTGTGAATTGCGAACCGTTGGACAATGCCGCAATCGATAAGATTGCATATTTCATGATGCATTTGTATAACGAACAAACAACCAATATGGAGTTTGTGCAGTACCTTTATCAAAACCAAGTAAATGTGCGAGTGACAATTACTTGGTGGCAGTAATAATAAAGTGTAACATATGGATGTGGACTTGGATGTGGACTTGGACTTGAGTGTGGTCTGCGGAATAGAGCGGGGGATAGATCACTTTGCGGCAATGGACTAGCATGCTGCTTAGTGGTCTATCCCCCGCTCAAAGGGTATCTTTACGTGACCTTGACCCACATAAATTGTATAGTTGGTGGGGGTATAAAAAGGGTAAGCAAATTGGATGGATACAACACTTCCATACCATGGCTCCACTTGACAACACCGTGTTCCATCGCAACAGAATTGTCTCTATTCTGGAGGTAATACCTCTAGAAATTATAGAAGTAGAGGACCAACTACCTGCGGTTGATCAAGAAGAGGAGGAGGAAGAGATAATAGATATTGAAACGGACTCTGACGAAGCTGGTTCAACGGACAATGAGGTGGACTTGCATGCCTACGAAACACTAGAGTCGTCATCTGAGTCGGAAATGGAATTCCAATTGGAAATCGAAGAAGAAGAAGAACAAGAACAAGACACTCCCCATCGTCCAATGGATAGGATGTTAGTTGCCAGAAGAATTATGTATTGTCATCGCTGCCTATTCCGTGATGAGGATGATTCCGACTCTGATGGTGATGTTCCACCCTTGTAAAAAGTTTAAACAAAAAGTTAAAAAAGAATGTGAGCGGGGGATAGAGCACTTTGTAGTAAATGATGCTGCTTAGTGCTCTATCCCCCGCTCAAAATAATAATTCCAAATGACCTTGACCTACATAAACTTGCTCAAACAGACATCTTTGAAAAAACTTGTACAAATTATTGAATCTAGACCAAATATCATCAATTTATCAAGCCTACTGATAAATGTATTACAAACGGTTGTGTAAAGGCTAAATTTAGCACATGAGTGATAACCTGTTTCCATATGACGTCACTTTCCCCACCTATCTGCCTCGGATATAAAGGGTCCCGGTGGAGTGCGCTGCTCATTATTGCGTGGACATTCACAGAGTGTGCATTCAAAGCCAAACTGTTTGAAATGGCTCTTTGCGACATTTGTGGGGAAATCTTTCAAGACGAAGATCTTTTCACCATACACAGAGAATTACATGAAGACGAATATAGAAAAGAAGATATTACCATGGATGAAATAGACTTAGACTCAATTGACCGGTTTTTGGAAGAGCACCAGAAGCAGACGGACTACTGGGACAGCTATCTACAGCAAATGCAAAGAAGAAGACCTAGTGTGATCCAATTTGCTGGTGCTGGACCATCTACTGCTACAAGACCTATTGAAGAAGAGGACACCGAAGAAGAGGACACCGAAGAAGAGGATATGGAAGAAGAAGAACTGGAAGATGTAAGACAACTGCGCACCACAGCCTTGCCAGGACGAGTTGTAACACATTTCAAAATTAATAACGTTCAATTGGAATTGGAAACATTCATAACCCAGGCTAAGGAACTTGTTGGTCAAACGTTGAGGGAAGAATTACAAAGGCTAAATTTTATTAAATTTGGAATGGTGTTAGAGGCTATGTTTAACAATACTGATGGTGAAACAGCATTGAGAGCATTCATTACCAAAAACCGAACCCTTACCTTCACCTCCGACATTGATGATATTATTGAAGAATGCTTGGAGGAACTTATAACCAAACTCCAAGAACATGAAGGAAGAGGATCTGGATGGACTTTGTCATCAATCGAAGGTATGGATGTTAGGGTTCATAAACATGGATATGGTTTAAGAGGTAGTAGTTTTATCCCTCTACCAAAGAAAATCCAAAACACTAACTCGTGTAGAAATGTTCAAAATGAGGGTAATGAATGTTTCAAGTATGCAATGTTAACCAAGTATGTTAAAAACAATCCTTGTAGAGTTGGTAGAGAATACTACGAAAATGAACACCGCTACAACTTTCAAGGTCTTACTTACCCAGTTACTTTAAAAGATATTGACAAATTTGAAAAGAAAAATCCTGGCGTTTCAGTCAATGTTTTTGGTCTGGATGATTCCAACAACGTTTATCCTTTGCGGGTAGTAAAGGTTGAGCAAAGAAACCATACGGATTTGCTATTGATAACCAAGGGTGAAATTTCCCATTATGTATGGATAAAAGACTTTGAAGCGTTAGTTGTAAAACAATTGACCAAAAGAGTAAATAGGATTACAGTTTGCAAGAGATGTTTCTGCTTTTCTTGGAAAGATTCAAGACGTGGAGGATTGGACTGGTTATTGGAACATAAAAGACTTTGCAACGAGAACTATGAAGTAAAGATAAGTCTTCCACCGCCTACCCGAGCTTCAATACAATTTAACAAGACAGTTCACCAATACCGAATTCCACTAGTGGTCTATGCAGATTTTGAATCAACGTTAGTACCACAGGAGCTGCCGGACGGCGAAGTGACTAGAAGAACAAAATATCAGTTGCATCAGCCCAACAGTTTTTGTTTACTAGTTAAATCAACCTTGTCTGAAAACCAATTGCAAGACTATGGTTTAACATCCACTCCAATACTCTACCGTGGTGAAGAAGCCGCTAAGTATTTTGTAGACCAACTGTACGATATTGCTGAAAAGGTTCAACGCTTGTTCGGTAATATTGTACCTATGGAACCTTTAAACCAAAATCAACAAGAAGAATACAACTTAGCGACAAGATGCTATTTATGCAAGAAGATGTTCAGTGAAGAAAATCCAAAAGTAAGAGATCACGATCACCTGACAGGGTTATACAGAGGAGCTGCTTGTAATTCATGCAATATAAATTACAAACTGCCAAACTTTATTCCTGTCGTTTTACACAATCTTAGCGGCTACGACTCCCACTTTATTATCCCGGAGTTAGGAAGAGATGATGGTAAAATTGATGTTCTTGCTACAACATTGGAAAAGTACATCAGCTTTTCAAAAACAGTAGGTAAAATTAAACTTCGCTTCGTAGACTCTTACAGATTTATGTCATCTAGTTTAGCCAAATTGTCAGAGAACCTAAGAAGAGAAGACCTAAAAGAAACCAGAAAAATTGTACCTGAAGATAAATTAGACCTAGTATTACGGAAAGGAGTGTTCCCCTACGATTACATAACTTCTACAGAAAAATTTGAAGAAACCAGTCTACCGCCGATTGAAGCCTTCAACAGCAAATTAAACGAAAGTGAAATCTCCGTTGAAGACTACAATCATGCATGTAATGTTTGGAACCAACTAAACATTCAAACCTTAGGGGAATATTCTGACTTTTATATAAAATTGGACGTAACTCTGCTGTGCGATGTGATGGAAGAATTCAGAAACACCTGCTTCTCCGCCTATGGACTGGACCCTCTACACTCGTACACATCTCCAGGATTAGCATGGCAAGCTATGCTAAAGTCAACCAACTGTCGACTGGAACTTCTAACGGATATTGATATGGTGCTCATGATGGAATCTGGTGTACGGGGCGGTTTGACACAAGCTGTAACACGTCATGTCAAAGCCAACAACAAGTACATCCCCGGCTTCGACGAGCATCAACCATCGGTCTACCTTGGCTATTTTGATGCAAACAACCTTTATGGTTGGGCAATGTCAAATCCGCTTCCCTACGCTGACTTCAAGTGGATCGACCCGGCCACCATCGGAGACATCTCACAGATTCCAAAGGATGGTCCAAAAGGCTATATTTTGGACTGTGATTTTGAATACCCGGAGCACCTTCATGACCATCACTACGACTTGCCTCTCCTAGCCAGGACTGAAGTTTCACCGACAGGAAGATGGCCAAAATTGATGATGACCTTGGAGAATAAGGATCGCTATGTGGCTCACTACTGGGTAGTTCAACAGGCTCTTGAATTGGGTCTACGTATAGTGAGAATTCATAGAGCAATTGAATTCACCCAGTCTTGTTGGTTGAAACCATATATTGATTCCAACACTGCAAGAAGAGCTGCAGCGACAACAGCATTTGAAAAGGACTTCTATAAATTAATGAACAATGCCATCTTTGGGAAGACCTTGGAGAACAAAAGAAAACACAAAAATGTAAAATTAGTGAGTGATCCTAGGAAATTGGAAAAATTAGTGCAAAAACCAAATTTCGGAACATCCATGATTATAAACGAAAATCTAGTCGCTGTCAGTATGAAGAAAACAACAATAGTCATGGACCGTCCGTTATACATAGGTATGTCGATTTTGGATATAAGTAAAACCCTGATGTATGATTTCCATTATAACAAAATGGTTAAACATTACGGAAGGGAAAACATTGGAGTCGCATACATGGATACGGACGCGTTTATCTACTGGATAAAGACTTTGGACATGTATGAAGACCTAAGGACTTTTCCATACAAAGAAGATTTCGATTTTTCTGACTATCCGAAAAACCATCCAAATTTTAATGAAAAATATAAAAAAGTAATTGGAAAATTCAAAGATGAAGCAAATGGAATGCCTTTAGAAGAAATAGTGGCGCTGATGGCGAAATTGTATTCATTTAAGATGTACCACGAGAACAACACACCGACAGTGAAGAAAGCAAAAGGAGTGAAGACATCTTATTTGAAAAAACACGTGACATTTGACCACTACAAGACTTGTTTGTTTGAAGATACTACGATATCAGCAACATTCAACAATATCCGAAGCTTCAAGCATCAAGTCTACAGTGTCACCGAAATTAAAAAAGCGTTGTCAGCTCGGGATGATAAAAGATACATTATGCCCGACAAAATCCACACTCTTCCTTTTGGCCACTACTCTCTAAACCCTATCAACTAGTAACCTATTCTTCGTCCTTCTACAACTACGACCTTATTCCTTTCTCCTTCCGTAAAAAAATGGGGAACACGGCAAGTCCAACGCCGTGTTCCCCATTTTTTTTTACACAAGTTTGGATGACCTTGACCCATATAAATGATGTGAATATTTAAAACAACATTCATTGTGATTATACATGTGATACAACAAACATTGAAACCTGCAATATGAAGGACTTGAAGCAACAAATTGTCAACGAACTTCATAAACCTGCAAGAAGAAAGTTTCCACGAAGAAATACGGTGATAAAAGGAATTAATGATTTATATCAAGCGGATTTAATCGAAATGATTCCTTATAGCAAACAAAATAAAGGATATAAATACATATTGACTGTTATTAACTGTTTTTCAAAAATGGCAGATGCTTTACCACTAAAAGATAAAAGTGGCAAAAGTGTTACAAAAGCAATGGAAACAGCTATACAAAGAGACAAACATACTATTAAACATTTACAAACAGATGATGGAAAAGAATATTTTAATAAGGAATTTGCAAATTTAATGAAAAAACACAATATAAACCATTACTCAACCAATTCAGAGGTAAAAGCTTCAATAATCGAAAGATTCAACAGAACTTTAAAAAGTGCAATGTATAAAATGTTTTCCAACAGAGGATCGCACATATGGATTGATATGTTACCAAAACTTATAAACGATTACAATAACAAATTTCATAGGACTATCGGGATGAAACCAAACCAAGTAACTAGTAAAAATGAAAACCTTGTATTAAAACGTATAAAAACGAATACTAAACCAAAAGTTGAAAAACTAAAGCCTAAAAAATTTAATGTGGGTGATAAAGTGCGAATAAGTAAATATAAAGGTGTATTCAGTAAAAGATACCTGCCAAATTGGACCAATGAGGTTTTTACTGTATTCAAAGTACAACCTACAGTACCTGAGACATATATTTTAAAAGATAATAAAGGACAATTGCTTGAAGGAGGGTTTTATGGACATGAAATGTTAAAATCAACAGTAGGCGATGTATATTTAGTTGAAAAGGTGTTGCAACGGAAAAAAGATAAGGTCAAAGTACGATGGTTAGGATTTAATAAGACGGAAGATTCTTGGATACCTAAAAAGGATTTGATATAACGATAGAGAATCATTTTAGGTTGAACCATTACAAAGGATGGAGATAGTACCACAAAAAGAGAGTTTTACTATTAATAATATAGATGAACTCACAGTGGATAATTCAGAATTCAATAGTGGGAAACATGGCAATTTGTTACCAAACACCGTTCGTTGTCTGGTTACCGGACCTTCCAACTGTGGAAAAACTAATGTAGTATTCAATTTGATTACAAACCCTAAAGGATTACGATTTAACAATCTATATGTATTTTCAAAATCACTACAACAACCAAAGTATCAATTATTGGAAAAGATACTGACTGATGTGCCTGAAGTTAAATATTTAAAGTTTAATGCAAGCGAGAGTGTCATGCAGCCACAAGAAGCTAAACCATTCTCCGTGTTTATATTCGACGATGTATCTTGTGAAAACCAAAACACAATAAGGAATTACTTCGCTATGGGTCGACATAACAACATAGATAGCATTTATATTGGCCAAACTTACAGCAAAATACCTAAACAACTCATTAGAGACAATGCAAACATGTTAATTGTATTTAAACAGGACGAAACCAACCTAAAACATATATATTTTGATCATGTAAATGCGGATATGACATTTGAACGATTTAAAGAGTTGTGTGGAAAGGCTTGGGCTGAAAAGTATGGGTTCCTAACAATTATGAAGGAACAAACGCTAAACAATGGTCGATACAGGATAGGATTTGATAAATTTATATTAATACATTAAACGCGGTATAACACATTCATTGTTGTACAACACGTCTTGCTACAAACATGGTTAACCAAGAAAAATTAGTAAAAGAAATAAAATCACTTAGTGATTCTATTCGGGCTAAAAACAGAGCATTGAAACTAGGTATTAGCGAGAGGGAGAAATTCCTTGAATCTACTTTTAAACCTATTACTGAACCCTTGAAACAATTAAACAAAAAATTTGCTAAACCCGTATTGGAAGGAGATGCGATTGCACCTATTACGAAGTTTGAAAGAGAAAATGTAAAATCAGAAGAGTTTAGTGATGAAGACCCGGAATCCTCTACGTATAGTGGTTTTACCGGTGGAGAACCCGAAAGAGAGCTAGAATCACCGGACTATAGTGGAATAAAAGAATTATATGAAGTAAAAGCCAAAAGAGGACATGAAGTTGTATCAACTGCTAGTGAAAAGGAAAAAGAAGAAGAGACAAGGGAAGGTCCGTCAAACATAAGCTTGTTGGGTGAAAACATTCATAACAAAGGACCTTTAGGAAGGAAATACATGGTAAAAATGTTACTCGGAACAATTCCTAATAAGAATTACCATAGTTATGGAGCGAGATTAACAGAAGACGGTTTAATGATAGGTAATAGCCCGTTAAACGTTGACGAACATGATAATATTGTCATTGGTGATCAAAGGTATAAGGGCACAAAAGGATTATTTGAATTATTATTTGAAAATAAGCCTTCAGTATCGGTAGTGAAAGAAAAAGATATGGAAGCATATAAAAATATTTTGGAACAGACAAATGCATATAGGAGAAAGTATTTACCTGACCAGCCTCCTTTTAGATCTAAGTCTTTAAAATATAAAGAATTTGTATCCAAGTTAATACCAACTAGAAGACAAACAATGCCGTTAACACAAAGAAAACCTGTAAAACGAAGATTTATGGCATCCACTTTGGATGTAAGTGCTCAGGAACGAAGAAAAAGAAGTAAGTCCGTTACGGGTACAGGTTTAATAAAGAAACTATATAACACAAATGTGATTTATTACAATAATATCAATAAATTGGTGGATAGAATGAAACTAATACATGAAGCTAAAGAAGCGGGTCATACTGGATTGGAAAACGAATGGGTGGCTTTAGTGGATGAACTCCGAAACCGTGGGGTAATCTCATAAAAATGCATTACTCCCTAGAATACTATTCAGTTGCACTATGAGTGTCGACAAGTTCGGACGTTACTCCTCGGATGGGTTATATTATGCCAATAGTTTAAAAGAAGTGCTGGTTTACCACAAACACCTGATGGAGATTATGATATGAGTAATAAAAGGTTAAAAAACATAAAAGATCCTACGGATGAAAACGATGCAATAAATCTAAAAATATTAAAGGAAAAGATATCGCCAACATTAAAACTACAAAATAACACATATGACGCAGAAGATCATAGAATTATCAACGTTGGTAAACCAAATCAAAACGGTGATGCGATAAACAAAGGTTATTTGTCATCTGAATTAAAAAATACGTTAAAATTCAATGGGAAAACGTATAGTGCCAACAATAAACGTATATCCAACGTAGATGACCCTAAAGATGCAAAAGACAGCGTAAATAGACGCTATTTACATTCTTTGATACCTGAAAAGACAAAAGATGGATTTTCTTTTTATAAATTTGTTATTAACGATATAGGTTATCCAAAAAATGAAAATGATGCTGTAAATCTCAAATATATAAAAGATCATTGTGTCATACGTGATGTGGGAGTTATCGATTGTCTTGGCAATTGTTTGGCGAATGTAAAAGATGGTTCAGCACCATCTGATGGTGCAACAGTGGGTCAAATGAAAGAGACTTTAAAACAAGAAACAACTGGATTTGCAAAACGAGATGAAGTATTATCAAAGCAAGGGGATGACTTTATTCAAGGTAATGAAAATTTCGTTTATTGACATACAAAAACGCTTATTGGGATTGCAGGCATGGAAGGTTATCAAATGTGTCATGGGGTCATGCAGATAGAGACGCGGCTGCCTTAGGACAAACAGTACATCTAGATCCAAATAATTACTATGCGTTTTTTATATGTAGTAATAAAAAATTAACAAACATGGCGCAAGGAAGAGAAGCAAATGATGCTGCAACTGTAGGACAGGCTATCACATTATCACAAATGGATAGCAAAGTGTATACTTGTAATAATAAACGTATAACAGACCTTAAAGACCCTGAACATGTGGATAATGCTGTCACTGTTAATTTTCTTGTAAAAGTTTTAGGAAATGCATTATTTGATGTATACAATCTTATTGGTATTCGTTCAGGTCGTACTCCTTTGTTGGAATCTGAGAGAGGTACTTGGATTAAACGGGAAATTGTTCAAAACTATTTTATCAACCCTCATACAAAAAAGTTTAGATCATCGGATTGGGGTGATTTTGATATTTAATAAAAGAACACAATAAACGACTTCATTTATGTCCAACTTGTCATAGAGGTAACACATAAGTTGTACAATTGCGATTATAAAAGGACAATAATGACGTTCCAGTACATCAGTCCATATAGAGACACTGTAAGGAGAGGAGGTGGGATCACGTCCACAGCGGTTTCTCTGTTAAGTAAAGCTTTAAAACGAATTCCAGTAGGATCCATAGTAAATAGAGCAATAGACGCATTACCATACGAATTTCATATACCGGGAGGTTATCAGTATTGCGGACCAGGAACTAAATTGAAAAGACGACTGGAAAGAGGCGATCCTGGCATAAATAAGTTAGATCAGGCTTGTAAAGAACACGATATCGCATATTCCACGTTTGCCGATTCAAAAAATAGATCAATAGCTGACAAAAAGCTTGCGGACATAGCTTGGCAACGAGTAAAATCAAGTGACGCTAGCATAGCAGAAAAAGCAGCAGCTTTAGCAGTAACAACAGGTATGAAGGCTAAAACAGCAGTAGGAGGTGGAAGAAGGAGGAGAAGGAGAGTAAAAAGGAGGTCAACCACAAGAAAACATGGAGGAAATATAAAAAGAAGACGACGATCTACAAGAAAAGGCAGGAAGAAGCCCACCGTGTGGTCAATGGTAAAAAACGGGGCAGGTCTTTACCTAAGACCTTATCGTGCATATTAAATGAAAGAAATCAATTGGTCATACCACATAAAGCATTAACCAATATTGAATTATTTAAATATATTTCCTGTTTAAAAATACCATTTTTCCGCGGTGTGTTTATGAAAGACAGTTTACCAAAGAAAATGTGGCAAAATGAGACTGGAATTGTAAATTTGGATAATACTGAAGGGCCTGGCACCCATTGGGTTTGTTATAAGAAACTAAATAACAATATATATTATTTTGATAGTTTCGGTAATTTGCCACCACCAAAAGAACTTCAAAATTACTTTAAATCTGCTAAAAACATATATTATAACTATAAAAGAGAACAACCTGATAATACTTCAATATGCGGCCATTTATGTTTGGAATTTCTAGCTAAAAGTATCAGTCACTATTGAGATGTCTTCCTATACGGTATCATTAACAGGAAAATCGTCCACTTTACGAAGTATCCTTTTTCCAGCGTTACGCTTGCAAAAAGGAAGGTTTTGGAGGCGGCACTATTGGATTTTACAACTTACAACTCTATCCCCAATGTTACGGAAGGTAAAAATAACGTATTGCATTATTATAAGGGAAAGGATGCCAGTGGAAAATTTACAGACTTACAAGAGTGCAGGTTACCCACAGGTTCTTATGAAATTGATCATATAAATGAATTTTTGCAAACTAAAATGGGAAAAGACAATATAACATTAAAAGGTAATAATAATACGATGAAAGCTGAAATTACTTCCAAATATTATATAGATTTCACTCAACCAAACTCAATTGGTGATTTATTAGGATTTTCCAACGATGAGCCTGTTTTAGAACCAGATGTAACACATTCCGGTAAGAAAACAGTAACAATATTAAAAGTCAATAGTATAGACATAACTTGTAACATTATACAAGGTGCTTACAGGGATGGGGCTAACACCCACATCATACATACTTTTTACCCAAGTGTACCACCTGGATTTAAAATTGTTGAAAAGCCACAAAACCTGGTATATCTACCGTTGAACACCACTTTCATTTCAGACATCGTGTTGAGCGTATTGGATCAAGACGGTAACTTGGTAGACTTCAGAGAAGAGCCTATTACGATTAGATTACATTTAAAATCGACACTTTAATACAAAACCATGGGTTTAACATTTAAAAGCGAACAACCTACGGGAAACCGCATTAGTAGCTCTTCAGCTGTGGAGGAGTTAACACGCGAGAACATTCGTTTCTTAGAGAGAATTGGATTAAAATTAACCGAGTATGGATATACTGGATATAGCGCAGGGTCCAACATTCGACGAAACCCTATGGGAAAAAGAATATCACACCCACAACCCTTACACTTCATCGAAATTAAACAATAACGATGAAATTCGTATTCCCATACAAAATCAAGACATTTACACACTACCATGTGAAAGTTACTTGTATATTGAAGGACAAGTTACTAAAAAGGACGGTACTACTGTTGGTACAACAGTTCCATTTATAAATAATCCTATGGCTTTCCTATTTGATGAAATTAGATATGAAATATCAGGTGTAACAGTTGATTCCACTAAAAAAGTAGGTATTACGACAACTTTAAAAGGATTAACATCTATAACACCCAATGAAACCAATTTACTTAAACCTGCCGGATGGGTATTACCTACGATTGACACGATCACTCCAAATCCAAATGGATATTTTGATTTTCATATTCCATTACGTTTGCTGCTTGGTTTTGCTGAAGATTATAGGAAAATAATATTAAACGTTAAACAAGAATTAGTTTTGTTGAGATCTTCTAACGATAAAGACATTATTAAAGCTGCAGATGCTACTACAGATGCGACTTTAGAATGGAAATTAAAATTAGACAAAATTGTATGGAGAGTTCCACATGTTAAATTGGCTGACGAGCATAGAATGCTACTTTTAAGAAAATTAAAAGCCGATCGTGATATTGTTATTCCATTTAGAAGTTGGGAATTTCATGAGCATCCCAGTTTACCTACTACGGATCGACACACTTGGACTGTTAAAACATCGAATTATGTAGAACGAGCCAGGTATATTATATTTGGTTTACAAACAGGTAGAAGAGACTCCATTACTAAACATGCAGGACAATTTGATCATTGTGACTTGAAAAATATTAAAGTTTATTTAAATTCACAATTCTTTCCATACGACAATTTAAATGTGTCATTCACTAAGAAGAAATACAGTATATTGTACGATATGTACGCGAGATTCCAAAGTTCATATTACGGTAAAACAAATACACCTTTATTACCACCTGACAAATATTTCGATGCCTACCCAATAGTTGTAATCGATTGTTCTAAACAAAATGAATCAGTAAAGTCTTCAAGTGTGGATATAAAAATAGAAATGGAATTCAACGATGCTATACCGGCTAATACAACTGCATACTGTTTAATTCTACATGATAAAATCGTAACATACACACCTTTAACTGGAATTGTTAAAAATGTATTGTAAGAACCGGTTTTGTTTCATTCCGCGAGTATAAAAGCAGAGCGTACAGACCGCTCCTCATCAGTTTGTTGCCTACTGTTGTATGGGTAGCATCGTATTCAATATGGCTTCTCCTAGTGGTACACCTGAAAATGTGGTAGATATTGAGAAGGAGATATCTGAGTTTTTAGATCCTCAAGGTCACCAGGAAGGAGGTGAACAAAACGTTTGCGGACAACTTCACGCCAGTAATAATGTTGAAGAAAAAGGTAAAAGAAGAAAGACTATACAAAAGAGAAAAAGGGATATTGAAGATAATATTTCTCCAAACATATTGAGTGAGGTATTTTTGCGAATATTTTACCCAATCTCTTCCAGTTTGGATAAAAGTGTTTTAATCGGTGTTATGAAATCTACAGATTATTCCCCTACTGTAATTTTAACTCATGGAGCCAAAATGATTTTGTTTACGGACAGTGCTTGGGAATCGTTTATGAAACATTTGCATCTACTAGAATGCTATTTAAGTAGTAACATGTTTGGAAGAAAGACAAGAGTAGGACTTTTGGATTCAAATGTGGAAATTGATATCATTAAACAACGTGGTGATCATCAGCTACGGTTTAGAGACACAACAAGACATGATAACAAAATTCAACTTAATCGAGAGGAGTTTTTCATTTTAACTTGTGCTACTGAACCTATAACAAGATACTTGAGACAACTGGTGTTTTCAAGTTCGATTATTAAAGATTATCTGGAAGACACTTTGGACAAACAACCGGACGCACCTATATTATACGGACCTGTGGATACTTCTATATTTAATAGAGTTCCTCATGAAGTACAGATGTGGAGACAATTGGAAAAGTACGCTCAACTACATAAGAAATCAGTAAAACAGGAAGAAGAGGAAGATGGAGGAGAAGAATCAAGTGTTAGTGATGAAAATGAAAATAAGGAAAATATAAAGATGGAAACTTAAATGACAATGGTTAGTTTTTAAAACAATAACCAACATTTTGTGGGGTTAGGCCTATTGGGGACGGTGCCCACGTTAAATATACACCAACGCGCCAACAACTGTACGGCCTGGTATAAAAGTAGTACCTACCGTGGTGTGGAAATCAGTTGACCTCCTTGACTTCGTAATGAGCAGACGTGTGACCTTCAAAATGGACAAGGGAGAAGAACAACAAGTAAAGTCCAAGCCTGGTATTATTGAGTTTCAAGCGTTTCGTGGTAATGATGATAGATTCATTATAAAAGAACTTGTGTTTTTGGACATGAATACAAGTGTTCCTTATTCGTTTTTATTTAAACCACCATGTTCTTATTCGTCTTTAACTAGTAAAGCCGCTACTACCAACAGATGGATTTCAAAACACTTCCATCATATCGATTGGTATGATGGTTTTACAAGTTACACGGACTTGTATCACATTATGCATCACTTTTCAGACAAGTTTACCAATATTTACACAAAGGGGCTGGAAAAGAAAAGATGGATCGAAGGATTTACTCATGTTCCGGTTAATGATGTGGAATTGGATAAGAATTATCAATACATGCTGGAAACCATATGTATTTGTACAAAAAGCCCAGAACATGATAAAGATAGACATTGCGCTTTGAAAAATGCCTATAAACTCGCCTCTTACCTTCAAAGTGGGGAATTGGGGAGTGGTGGGGGTAACGGAGAGTATATAAGTGGGGAGCAAACAGGGACCTGGCATGAGTATTACTCGAGATTCCGAGACGACAACATCTCCGAGCAAGAAGACGATCTGTAACCTGACCATGGCATCTCACCAGTTCCTTCAGACTTTGGTCGAGCAGTTCAATGCTCACTCCAAGTCAACAATATTACCTGTAAAGAAGTGCTCGGAACTAAAAGACGAGAAGCACTACATAATCCATGCTATGAAGAAGATGGAGACTACAGTTGGGGAGGCCATCTGCTGCAGTCTCAGCGAGGCACCGTTTACTCCGGGGGATGAACCGAAGTTCCAGGTGTACCTGCCCAAGAGATTCGTCCATCTTCTACAAAACGAGGATCTTCGCTCTATTCAACCCGGGTGTCTATACCTGGTGTCCCACGGCTGCACGGGTAGCAATTCTACAGAGTTGACCATCCACATCGCTGACAAGCAGCAGTGTTAGATTTAAGTTTTAATGTTGTACATATGTTGTTGTTGTAATGTTTTATAAATAAACGAATCATAAAAGACAAAAAAAATAAAAAAAAAAACAAAAAATGCAACATATCAATATGTGACAGACTT